>JAPMUY010001116.1:0-172115 GCA_026901105.3 Galaxias olidus
AGAAAACTATGTTTTGGGTCTTTCTCTTGTGTACAGAAAAGTGTGTGTGTGTGTGTGTGTGTGTGTGTGTGTGTGTGTGTGTGTGTGTGTGTGTGTGTGTGTGTGTGTGTGTGTGTGTGTGTGTGTGTGTGTGTGTTTGTGTTTGTCTGTGTGACCAATAGCACAGATTAGTTCTTATATATAGTAATTTCAATATTTAAGAAGCAAATCCTTTTCAACACAATTTCCTGTAGATAACAGACAAGAGACCAATACGTTTCGCTGAACTCTTTTTCCGCAATGTCCCGCTGTGATTGGACAGCATCAAGTTCACGGTTGTGAGCGAGCCCCCGGAGGAGGAGGAGCAGGAGAAGGAGTGTGAGGACGTGGGCGTGGCCTACCTCCGCATCCCTGACATCCTTGAAAAGAAGCAAGACCTGATCGAGACCAGCCTAAAAGGTGACAAGGCAACTAGCATGCAGTCCTTCAATCACTAAGTGTCTGGGTATCTTTGCTTGATCTTTTCTATGACCTCATTCTGTAGAACGCCCTCTGGATTATTTCTCATAAAAAGAACTAAACTCAGACATTATACATGGGTTGAACATATTTCCCCTTCCTGCAGTGATCGACGCGGCAGACACCAGTGTAGTGGTGGGCCGTCTGATTGTGTCTGTGGAAGGGTTGGAGGCTCTGCAGTCCATCATGGAGGACCCAGACCATGAATACACCCCTATCTCCTCACTGGAGGCTGAAACATAAGAGAGCTACAATATGGCCACAAACTCATTCTTTTGCACCACATAACAAGTACTGTTTGAATAAATTAGTTGTTTGTTTTGTCTACTAGGTATTTGTTGGGGTTTAGTGTGGTCCAGAGTTAAAACAACTAATAATTGTGGAGTATTTTTGATTTAACTTTCTTTGATTAATGTCCGACTGACTGTACAGTGTTTTAAAAGGTGATTGACCATTGAACGAGAGCCTTTTCTTGGATAATGCACAGAATGTTTCCTTTTGAGAAACATTTGTACTTCATATAATCTGTTTTGACTTGAAACTGTACTGTAGTACCATAGCATATATATTTTTGTACAGAGGTTATTACAAGTAAAATAAATGTTTACATGTTACATAAATAAAAATAGGTTTTTGTAGTGGACCAGAATGTATTAATGTATGAGGACTCAATATAGATGCATTTTAAGGTACTACACTGAACCTCTTAAGGACAATGCTTTGCAGTAACCACAGTTAACTGGAATACAGCTCCATCCAGTGTTGATTTGGCACTACTGCAATTAAGATGAGAAAAACAGAATGAGGTTAGAATTTTTGTCATTTTTGTTTAATCGTTTTATGCATATGCGGTCCTGTAGAAGCTAGATCACTCCCAAACCCAAAAAATAAATGTCGATCATATGCGTTGATTGAATTAAAATATAAGACAGTAATTTTTAGATGAGCTAGAATCTAGAGCAATACACACATCCGCGCGTCTAAGTGTACTGTGTGTGTATGTGTGCGCGCACTCATAGTACTCTTTTCCTGCAAGATCAAGGCTTGAAAATAAATTGAAATCTGAAATAATAACTTCTGTTATGTGTCGCGTTCAAGAATCCGGAAGAAGGCCAGATACGTAATGTGAGGGGCGTAGGGTGTAACCAATTGAAACGTTAATACGCACATTTAATGGGAGTGAGCTGCTGTACGCTTTTTTTTGTATTCTCCAACTGTATACGGCGAATAATCATATTTTTCTAGGCCTGATGCACCCTCTGGAGGCCTTTAACGTAAATCATCTGCGCAAGTAGTAGCTGTCACTCAAAGGACATTTAAATGGCTACACTGTACAAAACGGAATATCGTATAACGCGGTAACAGCAGGGTTTTTCTTGGCAAGGCTACTTTGTAACTGACATTCTTTGGCGCCTTCTGCATTTCATTGCACCACTGGAAATAGTCAAAATGAACGAGGAGGATGACTTTTTGCAGAAAGCTAGAATGGGATTTGAAGATCTCTGCCGAGCTTTAAATATGGACGAGGAGGCAAGCACTGGGGCATGGAAGAGCTACGAAAACATAAGCAGAAATTTTACACTGGAGGTAAGATGCTCCTTAAATGTAATATGTTATGTATGTTGTTTTCTAACCTTAATGTTTTCGTTTTGTGGTCATCCTCGACCATCTTAGAAAGAATAGCAACTATGAAGTGTACAGTGAAAATCCTAATCTTCATATTTCCCTGTTTTTCTCACAATACTGAGAAGACCTGTTTATTTTTATGGTGTATATTTTTCTGACTTTTAAAGTACATTAATCTGATATTCTGTGTGTGCCTGCAGGCCTAACAGTAGTATGGAGTTGTTAAGTTGTTTTGTTGTTACAGCAGTACTATTACAATGTTATATAGAAGGCCACTAGAGGGGATGATTTCCAACATTGTGTCGTTGACCCAATTTGCTCTGGGTGAAAATGTCAGATGATTTATCTGTAAGATATCTAGAAACTGCTTTAATCGTAGGTTTTAATAATATTATTTCATCTCTTCTTACATGCAGTGATGAAATGAGGAAGGTTTAAGCAAAGGTCTCCATTGTTCCCTTGCCACTTTAGTCGCTATCTTTCTGTCTGTCTTTCTCACGGTCTAATCTATTGTGCGCACACACACACACACACACACACATAAACAGGGGAGTGAGCTCCACTGGCTGGCCTGTGCTCTCTACGTGGCCTGCAGGACAACAACAGTACCTACTGTTGGCAAGGGCACTGCAGAGGGAAACTATGTGTCCTTAACCAGAATTCTGCGCTGCTCTGAGCAGAGGTAGGCTACTCAAAATATGTGCACTCCTTGGGGTTCAAGGTGAATTTGTTAACGGTAAATATGTTGCATTATTCTAATTACGATAATGGCCTGAGAACGAATACAACTGAAGGTGTTATTCATTCCTTCTTTTTCCCAGTCTCATTGAGTTCTTCAGCAAGATGAAGAAGTGGCAGGACATGGCCAACGTGCCTCAGGAGTTCCGCCAAAGCACGGAGAAGCTGGAAAGAAACTTCACCGTCTCGGCAGTCATCTTTAAGAAATATGTTCCCATCTTCAAAGCTATCTTCAAGGCCCCCTCCGAGGATCCTCCCCGTGTCCACAGGAGCCGCAAGCAGAGGTGTGGTTCCCTGAATACTGTCCCCCCTTTCAACATGTTAGAGTGTTGGCCTGATACAACACATTATAGAAATGTAGAGGATATTGTAGTTTTAAGGCATATAGCATGGTTGAACCATATTGGGCATATTGGCCCTGGTTTCAGAAATTAAAAACGTGGATACAACGTCCCTGACTACAACTGAATAATAATTATTATTATTACTATTCATAAGAACACGAAATAGACTGGCTTTATCATATGATGTGTACGTGCTGAAACTGTTATCTTGTCGCATGCGTCACGCTCGTCTAAAAACACGCAAGAAAACACTACTCGTACCCATGACTTATGTGTTCACTTTTTGTTGCTACGCAGGCGTCATCCGTGCACAGTCTCCGAGGTCTTCAACTTCTGCTGGGTCCTTTTTGTCCACGCTAAAGGTAACTCAATGGTCTGTTTTCTGTCGTTGAAAATACTGCCTAGCTGTTGAATAAGAGCAGAGAGAAATGTCATTATTTGCTCCGATGCCTTTGAACATAAGCCTGCGGCCTTATTAGAAAGTATCATTTGAAGTAGGTGTTGTGTTGGAACTTGCAGACCACCCTAGTGTGTAAGGTGCAGCACTGGGGTCATGTGCATCCTGCAGATAGAGTTGCAGTGAAGGGACACGTTGCTCAGCGAACTGGCTACGGACCAACTCCTGCCCAGCAGCTTGAATTTAATTAGGATTAGAGTCCTCAAAGTGATTTGGACTGCTCGAGAGCTAGATGAGGGGTGGGGGGGTGGGGTGGGGGGGGGGGGGGGGGGGGAGTAAATAGAGTGGAATGCAGGATTGAAGAGAGCGTCTGTAAGTGACAACAAAGGAAATGACGCCTGGGCGTGTTCAGGCTTGTTGGCATCAGCTGGACATCAATGGAGAGCCCGGGCCAACATAGCTCGTGTCCTTAGTGGCTGTGCCCTTAGCATTAGCTCCCAAGACCACAAGCACACACTGCCAAAGATTGCAATGTATACTGTTTCCGTTAGCTTGGCAACCCATTGCACAAGTCTGGACTTGCTGTCTTTATTTGGCAAAGCTGTCCTGCATGTGCTGCTAGTGGTGTGCCAGCTCAAGCAGAAAGAGCTGCTCCCTTGGGATAGAATATAGTAGAGGCAGAATATTGATTTTCTCTTTTTCTTTTGTTCCTTTTTTCACTTACTTATCCTGTACTTCCGCTTACCCTCCCCTCCATTTCCCTTTCCTTTATCCTGCCAGGTAACTTCCCAATGATCAGTGACGATCTGGTCAACTCCTACCACTTGCTGCTGTGTGCCCTGGACCTGGTCTTCACCAACTCCCTGCTGTGTAACGCCAGGAAGGACCTGCTGAACCCCAGCTTCCGAGGTACCTTCCCCACCCACCACCTCTCCACTTCTTGCCCTCCCCCTCCCCCTCCCCCGGCGCCGGGGGTGTTGGCCGCGTGCCCAGCCTCTTTCCTAACCGCCCAGTGTGTAGTATAAACTTCCTCCACTATAATAAATATTGTGCTGTGTGTTATGCCGTAAATCTTCCTGCACTGCATGCCAATAGTTACACTCCAAACTTTTTCACTCGTGAAGGAATCTGTTCACAGGAACGGCGTGTGTGTGTGTGTGTGTATCGCTCCTTTGTGCCGACCATTTAAACAAAGGGTATTGACCGTGTGCTTGTCTTGCTGTGCTGTGTAGGCCTCCCTGAGGAGTTCTCTTCTAAGGACTATAAGCCTGCTCCGGGTCCTTACTGCTTCATAGAGCAGCTGTGTGCGCTCCACGACGGCCTGGTGCTGGAGGCCAAAGGGGTCAAGGAGCACTTCTGGAAACCTTTCATCAAGAGGCTCTTCCACAAGAAGGTCAGGACGCACACACATACACACACACACACACATACACACACACACACACACAGGAAGCTACAATAAATACAGGCAACTAACGTTACCCTCGCCCAGATCAGAAATATTTACATGCAGGTGCATACTACATGCAGGCATATAAAAACCACGCAGACACACACACACACACACACACACACACACACACACGTTGCCACGTTCCAACAGAACCCGGGAGGCAGGTGTTTTTGTGGTGTGAATCGTTTATTTTTCTTTCCTCTATGCTGTGAAGACGACAACTCTTTGCACACGTGCTGGATGTCCGGTTCTGTTCTCTAAGTCTGGCCTGATGGTTTCTTTCTTCTACAGATTCTCAAAGGGAAAGAGGACAGCTTGACGGGGTTCCTGGATCCCATGAATTTCGGTGACAGCTCGTGAGTCACAGAGTTTGTCTCGTGTATAAATAATCCTGTGTTTCTAATTGGGACCTTTCATTCCACTGCCACACTCTCATTCTCTGTGTGTGTATGCCTCTACAGTGCATCTCTCAGCCGCATGTATGAGGAGCACATCCTGGCCACGGGCAGTCTGGATGAGAGGATCTTCATCGGAGAGGGGGCCAACGAGGACATCGGGACCCCCGGGCCCTCTCTGTGTGACGGGCTGGAGAACCAGGAGGCCTCCACGTATCGACTCTACAGCCGCCTGAACGTAAGAGGACACACACGCCCAGAGAGAGCACAGCTTCTTTCTGACTGGTCCCTACCTGCCTACCTCCCATCAGGTCCAACACACATGCTTGTATATGGACCGGGGACTTACAGATAGCACAAGAACGCCACCAAAACCAATATACACCCTGGCAAATATGTACCGTGGACATTAGCAAGGCATACATTAGGCTTTGACGTATATTGTTTGTAATCTGTTGGAAAGGTAATCCCTGTATTTTGTGGTCCATTACTAGGCCTCGGCCCTGAAAGTGTCCACCCCGCTGACTGGCCGGAAGTATGTCAAGGACAACACCGTGGGCTCCCCGCTGTCCAGGGCCATACAGAGTGTTGGCCGACTCCACGGCCTGCTGGCGGGACTCAAGCCCGGGCCTAGCGGCAGACTCAACGACATACTGAGGTAGCAACCTGGATTAGCCCCACACACACACACACACACGGTCTGGTGTTCAGAGAGAGCCTTATTGTCGCAGCTTGAGTACTGTGGTTCGGTGACACAACTGTGCCTTGTTTCCATCGTTCAGGAGGTATTGGTTTACCTGTTGTTTTTTTTGCAGTCCATTGTTGATGGTCTGATAGAAAGACGTGTTCCTACACCTCTCGTGGCCTCAGTCTGGTCTCCCGAGGGAGGCGTTGGTTGGGATTTTGTGGGGGCGTTGCCGTGGTAACTGGATCCTTGCGCTGTTTGGTTTCAGGGCGTGCGCCAGAGACCCCAGTCAGGTCATAGCCAGTCGGCTGAAGGAAATGTACCAGCTCTACTGTCAGCACTATGAGGGCAACGAGGAAGAGAACCAAGGACTGGGGAAAGGTGAATATGGTTATATGATATATATGATTACTATGTATGCATGTCAGTTATTCTCTTAGATAGCGAAACCTTGCTCTTTGTCCCAAAGATAGTTGTTAAACCCTGTATTTATTCCAAACACTACGTTCTGGACGGTAACAACAGCCTGTTGCGGTGTGTATTTTCAATCCAAAAAAACAAAAAACCTCTTGTCTTTCTTGTCATGTGCCACTGCAGATCTGGCAGGGAAGTATTTCCGCCTGGCAGAGGCGCTCTACTATAAGATCTTGGAGGCCATCGTGGAACAGGAGAAGAAGAGGCTGGGAGACGTCGACCTGTCTGTAAGACATAGGATGCTGATGAGACACGTCTCGGGATGATTACCTTTGTAGTAGCCTTTTATTTCTTTGAACCTTTATTAAGGAGGTAATGCTTTGTGGGTACCGTGATTGTTTTCGATAGGAAAACGGCCTGATCTCTGTGCGTTTGCAGGGCATTCTGGAGCGGGACGTGCTGCATCGCTCGCTGCTGGCCTGCTGCCTGGAGATGGTCGTGTTCTCCTACAGACCTCCGGGGGACTTCCCTGCCGTCATCACCATCTTCCAGCTCCCCGCCTACCACTTCTACAAGGTGCACACCGCCGTAGAACATAGGCCTACTGCAGGAACACAGCGAATTAAAGCCATGGTCAACCGCCCCACGCATCAGACCAGGTTTTGAAAGGGCCGCTATCGTAAAAGGAGCATTGTCGTGGTATTAAATTCAATGTTTTTCATTGAAAACATTTTCCGTGGCTGTGTGTGTGTGGGTGTGTGCGTTCCCCAGGTGATCGAGGTGCTGGTGCGGGCCGAGCAGGGCCTGTTCAGGGAGGTGGTGAAGCACCTGAACCAGGTGGAGGAGCAGGTGCTGGAGAGCCTGGCCTGGAGGGGCGGCTCCCCGCTGTGGGAGAGCCTCAAGGGGGCCAAGCACCGTGTCCCAGCCTGCCAGGAGGTACAGCACCCCACCCCACCCCACATCATTACCACCACGTTTATCATTACATTACAGATTTTTTCTGGTGTTGGAAAAATGTGCAAATGTACAGTATGTTTATGTCATCATGTTGTTCCCAGGTAAATTAGTTCCTGCAAATGAATCAATTGAATTGTCTATCTATCCGATCTATGTTACATCAATGTCAATCAGTTGACAGTGAACCTGTATGAGCAGTACAGTAGTAAACAGCATTATGTCACTATATCTCTTGGACGGACGGACACAGCTGGAGTGATGTGTGTTTGCTGTAGGTGATGCCCCCCCAGCACCTAGAGGACAGCGATGGAGCCAGCAGCTCAGGAAGTGTCTCGCTCACCCCCCGACAGGACCTGAGTTCCAACAGTGCTGTTAAAGGTCCTTCAGTAGATTTGTGTTTTAGTGGAGGAATCGTATGGCGTTACTTTCACCACAGACCTTTGCCTGGTCTGTGGTCCGTTAGCAACATCTTACTCTGTTGTTTCTTTCTCACCATGCTAAACGTGTGTGTGTATGTGTGTGTGTGTGCGTGCGTGCGTGCGTGCGTGCGTGCGTGCGTGCGTGCGTGCGTGTGTGTATCCCCCACTCTGGAACCTCTCAGGTGTGTCCCCCTCCCCCACTGCTCTGCTGGAGCGCTACAGTTCCCCCCCTGGCAGCTCGGCCCGGCGGCGGCTCTATGTGGACACCCCGGACACCCCCTCCCCCTCCACCCCCGTTAGCAGCACCACCGCCGCCCCGCTGACCCGGCCTGCCCAAACCAGCCTGGTCACCACCATCCCTGCCGGGCAGACCGTGGTCACCATGGCCACGGCCACTGTCACCGCTAACAACGGCCAGACGGTCACCATACCGGTGCAAGGTGAGGCCGTTTGAGCAGGCTTTGTCATTGAGTTGTTAGAGGCTGCCAAACGAGCAGTAGCATTTTAGTAACGGACTCACGACCTCTGACCCCGGGGCAGGGATAGCCAACGAGAACGGAGGCATCACCTTCATCCCCGTGCAGGTGAGCGTGACGGGCCCCGGGGGAGCCACGCTCCAGCCCCTGACGGCCCAGTCCCTGAGCGGCAGCCTCGGCCCCCAACCGGCCGCCGCCGGCCCCGCGCCCCACGCCAGCCCCGCCGCCGGCAAGCCGGTCAGCAATACGGCCGTCTGCGGCACCAAGACCCAGCGGAGAGACTCCCTCTCTCTGTTCTTCCGTAAAGTAGGTGGCTCCCAATCTCTGAAACGCACGTGCACGTTTCCGCCGTGTGCCGCGGGCACGTATCTGACCTGGTTCCTGCTTGTTCTTTGGTCCGGCAGGTGTACCACCTGGCCAGCGTGCGCCTGAGAGACCTGTGTGCCAAGCTGGACATCTCGTCCGAGCTGCGCAGGAAGATCTGGACGTGTTTCGAGTACTCCCTGGTCCACTGCGTGGAGCTGATGGTCGACCGCCACCTGGACCAGCTACTCATGTGTGCCGTCTACGTCATGGCCAAGGTGTGTGTGTGTGTGTGTGTGTGTGTGTGTGTGTGTGTGTGTGTGTGTGTGTGTGTGTGTGTGTGTGTGTGTGTGTGTGTGTGTGTGTGTGTGTGTGTGTGTGTGTTTCTGTGGACAGCTTATTGCCTCCTTATGTTAGTGAGTCTTATGTAGCCTACCAGCTCTGACATGTCCTGTGGGTTGCAGGTGACCGGAGAGGACAAGTCCTTCCAGAACATTATGAAGTGCTACCGCACCCAGCCCCAGGCCAGCAGCAGGGTAAGCGCACGGACCAGCAACACAGACAGTCAGTTTAGCCTCACTTCAGATGGGGATGTACGTGAACGGGGCCACGCCCATACCAAAGTCCTCTCTGGTCCTCTGCGTATCCCTCAGGTCTACCGGAGTGTGTTGATCTCCGGGAGGAAGAGGCGCCACTCGGGCAGCGCCGAGGGCAACAGACAGAGCTCTCCCATCGACTCCAGCCATGAACAGGGTAACGACACCCCTCTTTACTGTCCGGGGCTGCAGCAGGCTTATTGCACCTCCACCGACGTGTCTCGCTTTGAAGTCCACAGCAGGAGAACATGTAAATGTGCCGTGTTGATGTTAAGGAGAGGGTGGCTCCACTCTTCAGACAGTATACATAAACGAGTTTGTTAAGCTTAACCTATTGACACAAAAAAAAGATCGATAAGGGTGAATTAAAATGGCCTCCCTCTGTCTGCTCGGCCCCTCCCCCTCAGCGAGTGGGGACAATAGCCCCGTGTCCATGCGCTCCAGCAGCACCCTGCCCGCCCCCCAGCCTGGCAGCGCCCCCTCCACCCCCACCAACCCCGCCACACCCGCCCTGTGTGCTGGGGACGCCCCAGAGGGAGAGGCCGGGGAGGAGGAGCGAGGCGACCTCATCCGCTTCTACAACCTGGTCTACATCAAGCAAATGCGCCCCTTCGCCCTGCGGTACTCGCCCAGCTCGCCCTCAGCAGGGGTGAGTGACAGCGGCTTTATGGAGGGAGGGTGTAGTCAGGGTGGGTGGATGGAGGGCACGAGGGATGAAAGGATTAATCTGATTATTTAGTTTGAAGTGTTTTGATGTTGGTGTGTGTGTATGTGTGTGTGTGTGTGTGTGAGATCAGATGGAGTCTCCTCCGCTGTGCCCTTACCCCAGCGTGAGGACCAACTCGCCCCGCAGAGGGCTGCTGTCTCACAACCACTCCATCTACATCTCCCCCCACAAACACGGCTCCCCGCCCACACACAGCCCACGAGAGAGGCTCCTGTACTACATCTGCAGCAGCCCCCCCGACGTGAGTCACACACACACACACTAAACACACTAAACACACTAAACACATGAATACAAACCATTCTGCTTGTACACGCGTACCAGTTCCTGATTGGTGTGGACCCCCTCTGACCCGCAGCGTCTCCAGGAGATCAACAGCATGATCCGGACAGGAGAGACGCCCACCAAGAAGCGCAGCATGCCCATGGAGGAGGAGCCGTCGGCCAAGAGGGTGTGTCCGGACAACCACTCGGCCCTCCTGCGCAGGCTGCAGGACGTGGCTAACGACCGCAGCTCCTCCCACTGAGGTCCCCTTCCACCGGGCCTGCAGGGGGCATGCTAGCTAGTTGTAGTGGCATGGCTGAGCTCAGACGTTTATCAGCAGGAAGCGAGCTCCGCTTATTCTAATGTCTTAAAGGCCGGACCTACTGCGCCGGCGATCGGCCGGATTAAGTCGTTTCCGGTCTCGTCGTCTCGGTGTATTCCCTGGGTCGGGCGTAATCGGTGCCTTTTTCTCGCTGACCACCGATAAGCTGAGTCGGTCAGGATGCTGAGTCAGTCAGGAAGGAGACACCCAATCATATCGCGCAATTACGTCCACACGTGATGGTCGTTAGTAACTAACTTAAGTTGAAAAAAAGAGGGCAGTATTTGGAACCGCCATTTTCAAATACCAGCCATAGCGAGGTGTAGGCCTACATACTACGATAATATTGTTGCATTTTTGATTTGGATGGACGTTATTGAGCTTTAAGTTGTTACGTTTTTTCTTGCGCAATTAAGGCCGCCCCAAATGTGTTCTGTGGCTGGTGTGTTCCATGTAATTTTTTCTTTTGACAAACTTACAGTCACAATTGGATCTGCAGAAACGGTGTGTCCAGGTCTTAACATGGTCTCGTAACTAAGGCTAACTGAAGGCCAAATAGATTTAGCGCACCGCTTTTGCATTTGTCCTGATTTGAACTGTAAAGCAGCAACAAAATGCAGCATCTATGTTCACGCCTGGAAACAGACTTTTAACGCGGTATTTCTTTCCAACCATCAAAATCATCTGATCAGTTGCTAAGGTGCTATTGATTAATGCCTTTCTGGCCCAAAATCACAAGTACTTGCTCGATGATATGGTTGAATATAGGATATTCACGAATATCAACTCATCAATTACCACATTTTCTGTTCTCAAGATATTGAATGCCATAGCTTACTGTTCCTATTTTCTTGTGGCGTAAAATGTATCTTTTTATTTAAAAAGTATTCTGTAATACCAGTATGTATTTTTGACATTTACCTTTGAGTTGTTTTTATACACCGGCTTTCTCAATGAAGTGAAAATAGTATATTTATGTGTCGCATTTCAAAAAACACCAGAGCCCCTTTAATGCCATTTCTTCTTCATGTTTGTGTTTATGTTTATGTGTTGATGATTTTTATATTCATGCTATTATCTAGTTTTAAACAAGTGCTTCAGATTAATATACCATTCATTGTTAACAACATTAGTGGTAATACAATATTTATTTAATTTTGTCTTCTGTAGCCGTTATATACTATCTGTGGGCCTACTGCAGTTTAAAATCCTTTTATTACCTGCAAAAACCATACAAGAGGAATTTTAAATTGTCATCAGTCAAACTAATTATTGTTTTAGACCACCAACTTTACTTATTTTGTTCAAGCTACATTTCTGTACATAAATGTATAAAAGAGAAAAATTAAAAGTATAATTTTATTGTTGACAGTATGAAACAAAAAGTGCCTTTATACATTGTCAGTATGTATCTTTCAAATAAAACTCTTGACACATACTTGTGTAAAAAATAGAATAAACGTATTGCCTCTTGGAAGCCTGTAATTTGTTGAATATTTTATATTCAACACTCAATAGCACAGCTCTTGATAGTTTCAAGTTTTCTATCTTTGGCAGTTGTGTTACTAGCCACTAGGTGATGCTATACATCCTAGTACAGAGAGAAAATTCAGTACAGACCAAGCTTGGAAATACCTACATAAAACTAAGTGGCTTTGCAGTTTGTTAGATCTCTGCCCTTATAAAATGATCTGGTATGCAATAATCAAAGCAGACGGAGTAGTATGCTTAGAAATAATTGTTTGTACTTTGCAGAGTTACCTTCAAAGTTCAAATACTGTTGTTTTGCTCCTGTAACTCAGGAAATAGATCTTATAAATCATTGAAAACTAAACGAATGCTTCTCTAAATGAACAATTACATTAAATTACAGTTTGTGATTGTCTCCTAAGACTCATTAAGGACATGCCATTCCTGTTTTTGAACTGGAACATCTCAAGGTCATGACACCAAAAATAGAGTGATCATAATTTCAACATAGTCATGTGTAGTGTTTTAAGATTCACTTATAAGTCAACACAAGACAGAGATTTTGTTTTAGGTGAAGAAAGAAGGGTTCTAATCATCATAGGGAGATTTTGCCAAATTAACAAATTACTTTCTTAACTGCGTTAATGCAGAGCTCTTCTAAAGTGAATGTGTCCATGGTTTAACATGGGTAAATAATGTTGTGTTCTGACCTCGTGTAGCAGCATCCATATACCAAAGGTGTTTTTATATACATAGAATATGAAGTTGCTCTACAGGCACACCTAAACTGAACTTAAGGTTGTAAACGTGTCAGAGATTGACTGGGAGGTATAAAATCCACAGTTCGCTCAATGGAAGCATTGGTTCCTGACTGTCACAACACAGCTTTCTTTATCTCCATGAGGATGATTGACTAGGCCACAAACTTCCTGTCCACACTTCAAGGATGACAAACAGTAAATTTAGCGAGTGTTATGCTAAACACAACGGCACAATAGCCCAGGCATTTGCGCCCTGGCTGCACTTCAATTTGGCTGTTTCATAAACTGGGAGACAATCAAGGTGTCGCCCCTCCACAGCTGTCGGGTGACAGCGTAGCTGTGGAAGCGGACGGCACCCTTTGAGGGATTCTTTTTCACAACCTTTTGGGTTTTATTTTCTTCTCGCTTCTCACTCTCTCGCAGTTTTCCGTAACATTCTAACTCTGAACCTGAGGTCTACCTGTGGCGGCACATGAGGTGCTTTACGGAATTGTGAGCCCCACAAAAATGTATGCCTAAATGTATTGATAACAAATCTCTGTTTCCGTCTGTTCATTTCGGCCCAGCTTCTATTTCATGGAGGCTGAATCCTTCACTATGTGCCACCTTTTATCATGCCACAAGTAAAGCCTTTAAAGATAACTTTATCCTCTACATGAGTTGCTTATAGAGATGAACACCAAAACTTCCTGTGTTTTTTTTTTGCCTGAAGGCCAGATGTGAGTAGCATCATCTTTTCTGCAATGAGGCCCAATTTCTCTGACAATTGGTGGCATTGTTGCCAAAGATGCATTCAAACTTGAATCAATGACAGACGATGAAAACAACAGCAGTGACTCAATGCATTTTCTGTTAGACATATAATTGGCCTGTATTACTCCTCTGACATCACCAGCTGAGGCAAGGGGTTAATATAACTTTCAAACAGCTATTTCTTCACATTTGGTGTCCTTCATTAAATAATGGGTTAGATTGACTTGGAGCAGTTTAGTAGTTTATTTTAAACAGTATAGAGGTAACTTAGATAATAGATAACCACTTTTCCTTTTTTCATTTATTACTTAAACAGCGTAAACATGAGGTCATCCTCACTGATTCATACACTGGTTTCACTGTTGTATATAACAGCACTGCTACAGAATGTTTTTTATTTTTTTATTATTGACACAACTCACTGTGTCGTTTGTGCATGCCCGGTCTGTAACTAAGGCCCATGGGCCAGGGATGTTTGTGTACGATCTCAAACCTTCATATCTAATGACAGCCGAGGGATGAGTCATAGCGGAGGGATGTGGATGGGAGCACCTGGCTCCGTCTCTGTCAACCCTTACCTGGCTGTGTATTGGAGACCAGAAATGAATCAGCCATGAATCAAAGGACCTAGTGGACAGTAATTGTTATGTTCAGACAGACTCACAGTTGGGAGGTGAATTCCAAACTTCTAAGGTAGCTTGCATCGGTCATGTAAGTTTGGTAGGAGGCAAGCACTGGAGCAGTAACTATGTCCTGCATATTTTTGTTATATTTAATAATATAGCGTAAACCTATGGGTTGTGTTGACTTATAGTTAAGCTTATATTTTTTATATTTAAATTCCAATAATTCAATTAATTTAAGGAATGGTGGAATATACAATTTTTTTCATCTTACTTTATTATCACAACACACAAAGTAACCCACACAACTACAGCCTCTCTCTCTTTCACCCTCTCTGTCTTATAGTGTCTTTATCTTCCCCTGTTACTCTCATTCACATACATACATAAATATAGGCCCCCCCCCCCCCACCCACCCTCTCTCCCCCACTCGCTCACCCTCTCTATCTATGTCCATCTATCTCTCATACATACAATTCCATCTAACTATAAAGCCTCAACCAGATCAGCCAACAGTAGCGGTCAATTATGTTAGCCTAATTTATGTCAATTTGTATGTTGTTTTTGAACCTGTCTAGCTGACAGTCAACTTTTAAAAGTTGTCAGGTTTAGAAATTAACAACGGCTTCAGAAGACCTTGAGCTTAATTTGAACTCCCTTCCGATCCGAGTGCGATAAAGAGATCAAGATGCAATATGTTTGAGGTCACGAGGCAGGACAGCGCAGTTTCAACATCTTCGAACGGGACTTTCAACTAATATATATATAAATGCTATATGCTTGACAGATCAGCTTCTGCAACTCAAAGCATCCTCCGTTTCTTTCTTTTGCTCTGCTTGTAAACTGTGAGGGAGTTTGACATCATGTCGCGCAGGAAACAGCCGAAACCACAGCATGTGTTGTCGGATCATTATTTGCCTCATATAGATTACACGGGTAAGTTACTTGCATTTGGCCTTTATCTTTATAGGTATGGACCAAAACTTTTTTAAAACACTTGAAATATTGAAAAACGGTATTGTTTAAAGGAGTTAGACATGTATCTAGGTAGTCTTTATTTGTTGCATTGAAGATTAAGAGAGTAAAATATTATTGGTATTCTCTCAAAAGACGTTGGTGAAAATATTTTTCATATTCTGCGTTATAACAGGTTTAATCGGCATGTTGTCAGTATGAAATTGAACGGGTACTAATTTAGAGTGTTAGAGATGTGCTTTAATAAACATTACATATTTAACCTTTTATAATTAATTCAAATAAAATTAACGTGCGTTAAAGGTAGAGGAATACTGTTGGAGTTGTTTCTTGCAGTGTAAAAAAAAACAATTATAAACATTTTTTACAAGGTGATTACACATGTATCTGTATCCTCTTTACACAATTAAAACTGCCACATTAAATAACAATAAGACTGCCTGGTGGTTGTCATGCCTGTTTGTCATGTAATGACCGAACAACCGGAAAGCGTCTAATCATTGTGTCTGTGCCTGTATGTTTCAGAGGATGTTCACCTGGAGACTCCAATATCTATCGGTTCTTGTCTTTGTGTCTGCAGCAAATGCTGCGCAGAGTTTAGTGACCCTTCATGTTTGGAACAGCATCAAATGGAATGCTCCCCCAATCAGTTAGTTATGATTGTGAATGAAAATGAGGATTTATTCTCTCACGCTGAAATGTTGCCTTCAGCCTCATCTTCACCCAAAACCTCAGCGGAGTCAAGTGAAAGAGTCAATGCATTAAAAACTGAGGACATTTCTGACCCAGTTGAGGAGAATATAGAAGACATTATGGATTGTTCTGTGGAAGAAAATGTAAGTAGCAATAGCTGTAGCCAGAATGGAAGCTGCAATGGTGGTAGCACTGAGAGCATAGTTAATCATGTCTCATGTGCCTCAGTTCAGACTTCATTACCGCAACCTGGCAACCAATCTGAACAAGGAAAGTTGTCATGGCTGAGTAGTGACGTCATTATTGAAAATCTGGAGGGCACCAAAGTAGCTGTGGCCCAGTTTTCTAAACAGTTTCACTCTGATGTGACCTCCATCAGTAACAGTAAGATAGCTGTCTCATCTCTAGTGGAGCACCTCCTAGCTTTGCAGCTACAGCAGATCCAGCAGCTACAGTTGATTGATGAGATTCGACACAAGGTCCTACTTTTTGACTCAAATAGGTTGGAGTTGTCGGACTCATCCTTAAGATGTTCTTGGGACACTTTATCGTCCAAACGTGCAAATGAGCGTACCACCTTCAGCTCCAATCTGGCCCAGCAACTAGCCACAGCCTCTGATACAGCGCAGAGCCTGGCTAGCCAGTCTGCCAGCATCGTGCACCTCAAGCAGTCTGCAGCAAAAGTGCAATTTTCACAGAGCAAACTTGGTTGCGAAACTGAGCTTCGCAGTTGGGAACCTTTAAATGTTGTCGGTAAACCAAAGACCTTGGAAGTCATCGAGAATGATCCTGAAAAACAATCAATAGATTCTGGCGACACCTACACCAAAATGTTTTTCTCATCCCAACATAACATGGCTTCCCTAGCATTTAGCATAGGTGGCTTAAAAGATGGCTCTAGCAACCCACACTTAGCGCAGCCACTACCTGTGTGCCATAAAGGTTCAAGATCCTTCGGTGCAGTCGAGGGTGACACGAATGGCTCAGCTACCCTGGCCAAACCAAAGAAATTCAAGACAACTCATATATTGGAACAGAATACGTCCTCAAAAGAGATCCTGTTCAAACACAAATGCAGATTCTGTGCCAAAGTATTTGGAAGTGACAGTGCCTTGCAGATCCATTTGCGATCCCACACTGGGGAAAGGCCATACAAATGCAACATTTGTGGAAATCGATTCTCCACGCGTGGGAACTTAAAGGTGCACTTTCAGCGACACAAAGACAGATACCCCCATATCCAGATGAATCCCTATCCTGTTCCAGAACACTTGGACAACTTGCAAACAAATAATGGGATTCCTTATGGCATGGCCATGCCACCACCTAAGCCTCTCACAGGCTGGCTGGATAGTAGACTCCCTCTGGCCAGCTTGGATACCTCTGGCTTGATGCTTTCTTCAACTAGCCTGACCCGCAAAGTGAAGAAAGAAAAGCAACCTGCCTCGCCACCCAATCCCTCTAGTCCAGGTGTTCATAGCTTTGATGTTACAGAAAAGTCATTCATATCTACTGATTATTCAGGGGCAGGAAAGGGTAATATACTGGCAGTTAAAAGTGAAGATGTTATTCCCTCTTTAAAAACTTACTTGAAAATGGCCTTGCTACCAGAAGGATCATCTAGTCCTTTACCAAATGAGATACCACCTATTGAAATGCATTTGAACAATTCAGGGTTGTCAACATTTGAAAAAACACATCATTTGCAAACTTCGGAGACCTCCAAACTCCAGCAGCTAGTGGAGAACATCCACAATAAGGGCACTGACCCAAATGAGTGTGTCATTTGCCACCGTACACTCAGCTGTCAGGGTGCCCTCAAAATGCATTACCGCACCCACACTGGAGAACGACCCTACAGGTGCAAAGCGTGTGGACGGGCCTTCTCCACCAAAGGGAACCTGAAAATGCATAGTGCAGTTAATCTGTCCGTGCCACCAAAGAGCGCTCAGCACTCCTGTCCTATCTGCAACCGGACCTTTACCAGTGCTGTTGTCCTACAGCAACACATTCGCATGCACTTGGCTGGTGACATTCCGAACGTTCCCCTTCCAAGTCAGAGTTTTGCAAAGCCAATGGATGAAGGACCGAGAGACAGTAATACATGGAACAGCTTGGATGCGTTTTCTGGTGACAATAAGGACTTATATGGAAGTCCTATTGTGAGCATGTCAGAATATGATCGCTTATCTACATCTTCATCTACAAATATTGGTGCTGGTTCTATCAATGCCCTCATTAAAAATGGCCACTCTGAGAGTACAGGGGATAAGCAATGGAGCTGTTTAAAGACGTATAAAAATGAGGGACTACATAAAGAGAAAAATCAAGAATATAATTCTTTATTTCTTGAAGAGGACCAGCGTGGGGACAAAATATCTGCGATTAAAAATCCAACTATAGATACATTTAACTCTGGAGTAATCATTTCAAGCCCCACACATCTTCCTAGCACCATAAAGTTTGCTTCTTCTGACCATAAATTACTTAATCCCCTGAAGGACACAACTCACAATATTAGTGAACGGCTCCTCTTTAAAAACATTGTTTGTGATATATGCGGGAAGACCTTTGCCTGTCAAAGTGCCTTGGATATTCATTACCGAAGCCATACGAAGGAGCGCCCTTTCATTTGCACTGAATGTAATAGGGGCTTTTCCACAAAGGGAAACCTCAAGCAACACATGCTTACACATCAGATGAGGGACCTGCCACCTCAGCTATTCGAACCCTCAAATCCTGGCTTTTTGTCGAACTCCAAACCCCCTGTTCTCTACGGTGGGACCCAGAAGATCAAGACCGAGCACACTGGTTTTCTTTCTGCTTCCCATGGGGAGGCTGGGGGACGTGTAGGCAGTTTGACAACCTCCCCAGTTCCTGTGTCTCCCGTGCTGGTCCCTCCACAACGGCGAATGGCAAAGCAACACTACTGTCACACTTGTGGAAAGGTCTTCTCCTCCTCCAGTGCACTGCAGATTCACGAGAGGACTCATACCGGGGAGAAACCTTTTGCCTGCACTGTCTGTAGACGGGCCTTCACCACTAAAGGAAATCTAAAGGTATGACGCTGCAACAATAGTCAATGTTACGGTCAAATTCTTAATTGGATGTCTATAGATGTGACTGATGAGTCCCCGTGTTTTAGGTCCATATGGGGACTCACATGTGGAACAGTGGCCCCATCAGGAGAGGCCGCAGACTCTTCGCAGATGGCATATTGGCTTTTAGTCATCCCGAGAAACTGCCAGAGCCTCCAGAGAGAACCACAGCAGCTGTTGAGGGAGACTCTGTTTACCAGTGGAGCCATCGCGCAGCTCCTTTCTCCAGGGGCTCAAGCACAAATGATATTACCGTAATCCAGAATGGAAGCGCCAATATTGTTTGGGACAAACAACGTCAAACAGATCAGAAATGCCTTCTCAAGATTTATGAGAGCAGTAATATCGATCAAAATAATACTTTCTGCTTCACGCGGCCAATAAAAGACAGGAAAGAAATGGTTGCCAATTAAGATGATCTTACTAACATAGATAGTGGAGTGGGTTCTTCTGCAGTATAATTATTTATGGACCAACTGTTCCTCAACCATATTTTCTAAACAATTATTGAGATTATTGAAATTATTGAGTAAGTAAATCTAACTTGTTTTTTTTCATTAACTCTTGTTTAGACAAATAGTTACACCTGGCACATATTTGAAATTCCTATGTCAAACAAGCAAGGACATAGGCATAAGAGAAAGTTTAGCTGTCACAATGACATTACATCCTGTAAGGCACATCTGAAAAATGTATGTTTTACCAAGTAATAGAGGAGGTCATATAATTTAAAGATTATCATCAGGTACTGATTACAATTTACATAATTGGAAATGTCACTGCAGTTGTAATTGAAGGTCTTGAAAGACTATTGAAAATGCAGTTGTCAAAATCTAACAGACTAAAGGTGTCATAATGTTATTGATATCATGAGATTATGAAATTTGCTACAATATTGTTATTATTTATTCTCATGTAACCTACTGTAGGCAGACTACAAGTGTTACTTTTCAGTTATCAGATTACGTAACCTAGGTTACTTGTGATATGTTAAAACCCAGCACTCAACAGGAAACGGGAAATATGTGGATTATAAAATGAGGTTTTTTTTATCCACACAATACATTGTTTACATATTATACACCTACAACTTTGAGACAGTTAAAACATTGCTATGCAAAATTTTATGCAAAATATTGAATTAACATAGACAAGTTAACTTCAAGACGCTGATAACTGTTAGATTTGTCCATGTAAAGTTGTTTGTCAAGGGATAGAATACATTTTGCAAGAAGTTAAAACATGTCCGGTTCCTAGATTATTGCTTCATAAAAAAAATTCCTGTCATTTTCACCATTTTAAGTGCAATATATTTGTGTTTTCTTTACAATTGCTGATGATAACATTTAGTCAGGATTAGGTAACCCTGTGTAAGCCCAGACCACAAGCCTACTTTATGACTGAATTGTTTTGAGGTGCTGATAGTTATTTATTTATTTTAAGTGTCATACATGTTACATCTGTGTAGCAATATTCATAATAAAATAAAATAATTCCATTTGCTCTTTGAGTTTTTTTTTGATTTTCAGTGTTTTTCAAAATATAATATTATAGGTGTAAAATTAACCAATCAATTGAAAAAGATTTTGAGAACCTGTAACTTTGAGTAAATTACCATTCTAGATACATGCTAAGAGGCATGCTAAGAGGCATGTATCTAGAATGGTAAGACACGTACAAAACTTTATTTATTTTGTGCCACCAGACATTTCAATATCATAATATGAGTGAAAGCATAACCATCAAGTGATTGAGTACAATAAAGGACAGCTGTATCAACGCACAGAATCTCTCATCCCTATTGGCTCAATAGCCTGTCAATCGAGGTGAAAGAGCCTGGGTCCGTGTGCATGCTATTCTACCATGTCTCGTTCCCCCTGACCAGCTGACAGAGCTGAATCCTTAAACCAGCCCTCTGCCCTTAGCATCAGAACATGAGTGACCAACTGGAATGAACCATGGTTAAGCCCCAAACAAAGCAAGTCCAAAGCCATTGAAAGATATGTATCTCTTACAGGCAGACATGAATCATAGGCAGTATGACAACTGGATGCCTAGAAAAACACACTCTAGATTTGAACTTTCATAAATACGTTTTGTCACGTAATGACAGCATTCTTTCATTTCGGAGTGACAGCTTTTATTTGCACAAAACCAACACGGACGCGAAAGTAATCCATGTCTACCTCAGTACTGCAGTTTTTTTTTAAATATGTAGAAATTGTCTTTAAAGAGAAGTACATGACAGAAACAGGGAGAGGTGGATGAGCGCCAGATAGTGCGCTCAACAGCTTACTTTAAAAACTCATTGCGTGCAAACAAAGGTGTTTTTCTAATCATTGCATATTTCACTTAAAAACTGATGAGGGCAGCATGCTGTTTGCAAGATGGCATTTCCTTTGTATGCATTTCAACAGTGATCATGGCACTTTTGTTACAGTGACAATGGAAATATTCAATAACAGAAGACCTGCCAAATCTGTGGTGGGGCGAAAATCTCTCTCCCTCCCCGGCCTAAACTCGACTCTGTGTTGATAACATTGTGATTATGCCTTCGTTGTGGGACGTGCCCATTGCACAGATCATTTCTGGTCGTAATGTGGGGCCCACCACTTTCATAGCGGCTAGGCACATTTGGAGTCTGTCTTTCCACAGAACATTTGGCAGGGGCTTTGCCTATAACCACACTTCTATCATTTCTGACACTCCCTTTTCAATTTCAAACTGGTTATAATATTGTGATTTGTGCAAACCTCAAATATATTAACTGTCATGCCTGAGGTGTTTACCAGTCTGGATAACTGGATAACTGCCATCTTAGATCATCTCTATAAAATATCTCTATTGTACAGTATCACGTCTATTGACCATACCTTAGCATTGTGTCTCAATTACATAAAAGAATCAGGAGCTCATTTGTCTTTACGTCCACAAAACCAAACTAAATAGGCCAGTATCCAACTGATTTTCCATGGTAGTCTTCAAGGTAAAAGTGAATCTGATGTTGTGGGTGTAGGTTATACTTCCCTGCGGGGTTAGCTAGTTCTCTGTCCATCCTGATATCACTCACAGCATGTCATCTTAACCTCATATCCCCGCTAAACACCTGATCTCCACTCTTTTACAACAGCCTACCGGGGGTACCGGCATACATGTTTTCATAAACGCCTACGTTTTGCCGGTGGCTATTGAGCAGACTCTTCTCGTGCATTGCATTCCCCAAGGCTCCAGAGTGATACATTTTAGTGTTTTTGTCCTCGTTTGACAGTCAGGAAATGTGACAGTGTTTTATTCTGCGCAGCCATTTTCTGGGCCACCACCAACAGTTTATAATTGTTTAGACCACAGCTCAACAAGAAAGTCTTTCACTTTCACGGGGTGTAAATTCTAGAGCTTTGGATTGACAACTGTAGACCTTTGGCAGGGATACAAATCAATTCCACCTAAAGAGGAAGACCTCATAAATGACACTCATGCAGTGAGTGGCCTGGACATCATATGGTGTGTGATGCATTTGATTTAAGGATCTCTTTTAAAAAGGGTTCCATTCATATTTGAAGGATAAAAAGCTGGTTCCCACCAATTACATCCCATCATTATTATTACAGTGGCCCGTGACATTCACATGACCATGTGCCTGTTTTGTATCCGAAACTAATAGTCATGGATATTAGTTGACGAAAGGTTAAATCTTTGGCTCTCCAAGTGCATCATGATGTGACCAATGACAAACACTTACACCTACAGCTCTCCTGCAGTCTTCCACCGCCTATTTATCAGTGAGTTGGAAAAGAAGCATGCAAATCCGCTGGCTCGCCATTACAATCTTCACCCGGGGTAATTCATCTCCCTGAATATTGCATTTGAATGACGGAGAGGGGCCATGCATCATCCAGTGTCATTTTGAAACAAAATATTAATCAATTGTGCGCAGTCTGAATTGGCCCAGAGTGGCTTTGCGTGCAACAAGGCCAACCAGTGTCCAAGTCCACCCTTACTTCAAGCATCATATGATAATTCAACTAGGTCATCAAAATTCATTTAGGGCTGAATCCTATACAGCCTTATCAGTGGCTCGTCAGAATTTGAGCATATCAACACGAAAGATCACACATGCAACCTTGACTGGGAATGCCATCACCAAACACGGACCACAATATCAAAACATTTTACAGAAGGTATTCGACACAGAGAAGGCTCATAGCCGTTTTGCATTGAGCTAGGCATATCACTCTCTCTCTCCCTCTCTGTCTCTCTCTTCACAGTCTCTCTGTCCTCTCTACACCATAAAGAAGGGACCTGCAATTGCCAAAATAGTGTAGAAATTGTCCAAACCCCCCATCCTTATAATTTGAATATACATTGTTTAGCATTACATGAGGTCCCAAAATTAGGTTGAGGCCCATGACAGTCTATATGTGTGCTACCTGGCTGTCTTCAAAGAGAAAAAAGCTTCAACAGGAAAGGAGTTTGACTTTGATAATTCCATGGACTCCAGAGTCTGTTGGGTATGGATTTCTGAACATGATTGACTCAAAGGAGCTTGAGGAAGCAAAAAAAACCTACCAACATAAACATACATTATTTTGCAGGATGCAGCCCTATTGATTAACCATATTGCCAACATAAATCAATCTTGAAATGGCTTTGACATTTTACTGTGACCTTTGGGATACAATATTACAACGTATTGGCAGTTTAATCTTGTTAATCTGTTTCCAAATTCTCCAGAGTGATCACTGTTTATTGATTAGGCAACCTTCAAAGTGCATTACTTGACAGAAACTGTCTAAATACTTGAAATTAAAACTGAAATTTAGCAACTTGCTTAACAAGCTTTAAACTGGGAGATCTTTTCAGTGCTCCCAGCTAGCTCGGTGGTGCACTGTACAGGCTGGCCCCTAAACAAACAAGGACTTATGTTCACACACTGGTACAGACAGAGAGAAATGTATCAAAACTGATAAATAAATGCATTGGCTCAGCTTGGCTTGTCAAACAATGGGCCTCAATGTAATGCCATTGTTTTCCTACAAGCGCTCATTTATGCGGTTATTTGCTGTATAAGAGAGACGCTGGCTTCCACAGAGTGAGGATTGTTTTATGAAAGGAAACTGGTGTGAAGACCACGGATGGAGCTCTCATCTGCGTGTATGGTTCTGGAATTATCATTTACAATCAAACACTAGGTCATATTTTAGCTGTCAATAATGCATCGTTATTAATGTGCAACAAAAAAATGTTTGTGTCTTTATTACAATTGTAACAAATAAAGTTGATCTTTAAAAAAAGGACAAAAGCTGATGATGATAATGATTATGATGTGAAAGGGTTAGGTCAGTGCACCTGTTGTCACCTGTCACTAATCACTTATCTTTTGGAGTTGTCGTGTCCATCCAAAATATGAAGCCTATTTTGTGCAGTGTTAAAATGGTGGTCTGTTAGGTTCCTCAACCTCAAATTGGCATACGCCATTAATGCAAATATAAGGTGTAGTTTTAAAAAAAACGAATTATTAAGACCAGAATGATTACAAAAATGTATCCCTTCACAAAAATTATAAATGTACAATTATGGTAATTGTACGTACAAACTCAAGGGATCTTATCCTTAGCGCAAGTCGCCGCCCAGAGGCCAAAAATTATTACAACAGTTTGATGATAATTTGTCCTTTACGGAAACTAGCGGATATAAATTTAATTGAAAGTTAAAATATCAGAAACACAAAATACACTTGTTGCACATTGGAAGAATAAGCCATTCTAATGCCACTTTTAACTTCCCGACAGTTTTGCTCTGGTTTCACTTCCTCTTAGTGTAATTCACCTCCTTCCCCTTGCTTCATTGGTGCATGCCGTTTATTTGCTGCTGAATTGAGCAAGCAATGTTCCGTTTCTCTTTCAGGCTATCTATCAACATAAGGCAGTCCAACTCCCACTACCTTTTGGACAGTCTTCAAGACCTTCATCCAACCTGTTAGTTCCGGGGTAAAATGCGGAGATTTTAAAGCTTAATTAAAAGTAAGGTGCTGCGATTTTACCAAAAACAATTATGACAATGACGATAGCTTGACAGCGATTTGTGAATGCCTTATTTATTTATTTATTTATTTATTTTTAGTCAAGCACAATATTCTTAAACTGTCTTTTTTGAACTGTTCCAAAACGGGTTATCCTGATATAACAATGGATAATTATAATTGTGTATGATCATATCCCAGATGGCTGAGTGGGCAAAATCCCAAACCGAGGAGTCAGATGTCATTCCAAAGACAAGGGTGGAGACAGGGTTGCAGCAGCCACACCATTACGCTGAAGCCACACTTCAAATGTTGAACCCAGGTTTCTACTTTGCAGCTTTGTTTTGATGCCCTAAACAATCTGCCTAATGTTAATGTCTTGTTCATAGTCTCTCTAATATAATGTGTAATGTGTGTGTGTGTGTGTGTGGGGGGGGGGGGGGGGGGTTGTTGTATGTGTACGTGTCTTTGAGCAGATGATCTAGGTCAAGGCCCCAGCTGTTCTACTATGACCACCAAAGAGCTTCAGGAGCAATGGAGGGAAGGAAAGCAGAGACTGAGACCCATCAAACTGCTGTTTGAAGTCCCATCATCCCGCATTATTGAATATGCTCAATCCAAATATGTGGTGAGGCTCTTAAAATGTGACATACGTATGTTAACCAAAAAACACCCTACTTGGTAGAGAAACAAAAGACTTTAATGCCACAACTTGTTTGTAGTGGGACACCAGAATATGAGTGACCATAGCCAACCTACAACTTCTCCATATGTTTGCAGGTGTACCAGGTTGTGGTCATTCGTTCGGGAAGCTATGACTCTCGCCGGGTGTCAATAGAGCGTCGCTATAGTGATTTTGCCCGATTCCATCATCAGCTACTGGAGGAATTCAAGGAGGAACTCGAGGACGTCAGTCTTCCCTGCAAACTGCTGAGGGGGAATTTCAACTCTGAGAATATATTGGAACGTCGCTTAGCACTGCAGGACTACCTGGCTAAACTCTACAGTGTCCGTTGCGTACGACACTCCCGCCATTTGTTTAATTTCTTCACAGAGCAGGAGCAGAGGCGTGCACATGGACTGCTACGGTCTGGACAGTTCAGGCCAGCATTGACACTTCTACAAACCGTATTGGAGCTTCAGGAGAAGCTGGCACAGCGGCAAAGTCCTGTCCTCCTGGTGCCCACACTATGCGCCCTAAGCGTGTGTCACCGCGACTTGGATGAGGCAGAAGCTGCAATTACTATGGCACAGAGGGCACTGCCCACAGTAAGGCGCTACGGGTTAAAGCGCTACAGAGCGCCCCTGTTGGCATTTGCAGTGGATTTAGGGTACCAGCTTGGACGTCCCGTGGCTCAATTACAGGAGGAGTTGACTGCAGCTAGGAATGCTGAGAGGGGCTTGGTGTCATTGTGCTCTCTGAAAGAGTTAGTGGTACAAGAGTTCACCTGAGTGCTAGGCACTAGCAAAGTTAATAAGTTGTAATGTCCAGTCCCATGAGAACCGATAATACATTTATAATAAATTGCATTTTATACTTGATGTAGGTCAGTTCCCCAATTATTCATGTGCTGTTACTCTCAGAACATGTCTGAACCTAAGGGAAAATTATGTGTAAAACAATTTTGTTTTTCTGTTGTTAATTGATCAAATTAGACAATTATTACCAACCTGACACACGTTTTCAATTTCAATCAAAAAACATGTCTTTTTTTGTTAAGGAATAACGATTACATACATCATGGAAACCTGTCCATGGGGCAAAGGTCAAACTTGAGAACAAGTAAACATATACATTTGTGAGAGCCTATATCCAGACAAACATCAATAGATGGACACAGGTTTTCAGCATCCTAGACTTAGTTGTAAATTCATTGAATTTGTTGTAGAAAATTGAATTATTTCCAGGAAAAGCATATATTTTTTAAAGACATTCATTGGTATTTATTTTCATCAAACCTTTTAGTGTCTAATATGAATCAAACCATCAAGTCAAATAAATCACACTTTTCCGGACTCATACAGTATCACGTATTCCTGTCCCGCAAACATGGCCCATTGGCCTTCTGTTGGCTTACCATGGGTAATGTGGGGCGGACTTGGGTAGGCCTAGTCCCTCAAACAAACCACACAGGCCCATGTGTGCTACTACAGGGAATCTGAGAAGGTGCACTAGCAAAGCCTGCTAAGTCAGAGAAAGTGAATTCTTTAGAAAAATGTATTTTGTGTCACAAGGTTTATTTAAAATATTTTCAATACAATTTAAACTGATTTAGCATGTTTTGATCATCATTGATTTAAGTGGAACGTTACGCAGTGACATTGTTAACCAAGGGGAAGAACTGGTGACATAGCAGGCTTTACAGGTGGCCTCCTCATTTGTCAACTGAAGGTTAGGGTCCTGGGATGGAGCCTTCAGTACATCCCTACTGGGCCCCAACCAGGCCAGTGCAATCAAATGTCTTGACAGGCTGACACACCACTGCTGTGCAGCTGTTCTAGTTGTGTGTGTGTGTGTGTGTGTGTGTGTGTGTGTGTGTGTGTGTGTGTGTGTGTGTGTGTGTGTGTGTGTGTGTGTGTGTGTGTGTGTGTGTGTGCTGTTGCTGTTTTTATGCTCCTCCTGTTAGTATTAATTAGGAATGTTTTGTGCCACCTTAAGTACAACCATAGGTCAGGCTATTGGGTTGGCAGGTTAAATTAACTGACAAGGACTTTAAATTTTAACTTAATTTGTTGTGTGATGTCTGTTTGACATCCCTTATTGAAATGCAATGATGATGGAAATGTGAAGTGATGAAAAGGGTGCAATCATAGAATATATAAAAATGATATGTATGTATTGTTTTTATATGTTTTGTTTAATAAATAATTTGTTTATTTTATTGTGAAAAATGAAAAGAAAAAAATAAATATATTTAGGCATCTAGTTTTCCTGAAAGCAGTCTCGCGATGCCAGACCTATCGCCACACTCGTTGCGCTGTGGCCGGAAAGCGACACGAGGAAGAAGAAGAAAAAACATTCGGAGCTCTGTTGGTTTGGTCTGGAATTCACATATCCCATGGCACGCCGTTGGTCTGAGCGTGCTTAGGTATCTGGTCACGTTTATTGAAATAAAGTAGTTTAGTGTCCTAGAGAAGACTGCAATTCACCAACTCCAAGCTTGAGAAGCCATGGCGGATGACGCTAAATTGTCTAAAAACCTTTTGCGCATGAAGGTAATCAAAGTATTAATGAACCTTTAGCTTGCTAGATAGCTTTGGTGCTCTTCAGTCAGTGCTAATAAATAGGGCCTAATGGATTCGATTCTGGAAATAGCTTCTCTTGGAAAACATGTGCACGTGCTGGTGACATTTCTCGTTGTTTACAATGAACTGCCCTGCTAATCTTTAATATTTATAAATCCCGAATCTGTTGGTCTTCACTTTATGCACCTTTTAATAAAAAAAGACAAAATAATCAGGTTTGGTTGACAGTTCGATGTAGAAAAATGAAACTTAATTGGCATGGACCCTGATGAAAATAATTGTTCTACTATCTTCTATCTTAAGTTCATGCAAAGGGGTCTGGATGCAGATAGAAAGAAGCAGCTAGAGGATGAGGAGAAAAGAATCATAAGTGACGAACACTGGTATTTGGACCTGCCAGAACTTAAAGCCAAAGAGTAATTACAATTCTTTATACTTTTTTGGATTGGATCATTTTTGGATCATTTTTAGACGTTCAGATCAAACGTTGAAATCTACAAAGGTGCCCTATGACGCCTCGGTTTCACCCCCAGACAATTGCTTTCAAAGGCAAATATTCCGTTAATATTGAATAAATTATTGTTCCCGACTGTGAAGACAAATAAGTCCCCGTTTTTTAAATTGAATATGAATTATTGCTACAACTAACATCTCCATGAACTCGTTGACAAAGTCCTTACTAAATTCATTCCTGTTATTGGTCAGGAACTTCATTTTAGAGGAGAGAAGTTTTGTGCCATGTGAAGAGCTGAAGTATGGTCGAATGTCATTCAAGGGTTTCAATCCAGAAGTTGAGGTGTTTTTTTATTTTTTTGTCATGTCACATTGTAACTAAATGCACACACCTACCCAAATGTGATCTTACTTGTATTGATGAAAACTCTATTTCTACTTTAGAAACTTATGATATTGATGAATGGCCGGAATGAAATGGAGGAGGACGAAGAGTATGAAATTAGCCGAATGGAAACTGACGTCACTGATGAAGAGATGGCAAGAAGGTATGGGGTCATTTTTATGAATAATGTTGTTTCACTGCTGCTCCATTTTATTGTTCTACTACACAAAGCAAAGACATGAGCAAAACTGGTAGGAGTGCTCAGTGTAGAGTTAAGCCCTTCTTTTCTGCCAATTTCGGACGGTGCTCTTCCTATTCGCCAATGCATTTGTATTATTTGTTTCCCCAATAATAGTGGTTGGTGGAACCAATAAAAACAAAATAAGCACCCTCCTACAAACTTTTTTAAATCGCACGCATCTTTGTCCAGACTTTTGGGCCAATTGTATGGTGGCACAACACAACGATAAAGTGTTCAGATAGCCTTGCATACTGGTACTGTTTGTAGAACGGTTTAGTCGATTTCAGCACTGTTACAACCCACATACAATATTTTGGATTAACCCAAAGAATATAACACACAACCTCCTTACGATTAACGTTGTGAATCCCATCTGGTGACCCGGGATTGATTGTGTATTCTCTTCGTAGGTATGAAAGTCTGGTGGGAAGTATGAAGAAGAAGTTTGCCAAAAAACGAGACAGATCAAAGATTGATGAAGAGGCAGAAGAAGAGGAGATTAACCAAAATGTTACAGAAGCAAAAACAAAAGCAAAATCAAAGAGGGTGTTTTTGAAACCTCAAGACTGAGAAGGAACTATGCAACATTATTGTTAAATTTACGGAGCCTTTATTTGTGCAAAATGTGTTACTGTTTTGTAGACATGAAAAATGTGTTTGAACATTAGTAAGGTATGTATTTTAATATTCAGCAGATGTTATACATCCTCTTTTTATAATATGTATGAATGTTATGGACATAAATATATTTTACCAACCATTACTTCCTCGTAGTGAGGACAAGGGTATGGTAAAAAAAATAAATGCATACTTCAAAATCGTGTTCTCTCTATTTCTGTCACTTGCAAACAGACTTATGCAAGTTAATCTAGTTGATTGATTAGAGAAGGGAAATTATCTCAAGTCATAATTTCTGTTTTGTAGTGTGCCTATTGAATGGGGCTTTTAATGCCAATGGCTCCAAGTTGGTACAAGACGTTTAGAGTTATTACAAGTTGTTGGTCTCCTCATGAATGGCTACAGTCTGAAAACATTACGTTACAGATAAGCTAAGTAAAGGAGGGTTTGTTCCGTGCTCACAATTACAGTTAAGTATAGTAATTACAGTTTACGTTCGAAAAGCGTGAAGTTCCACAAAAGAACTTGGCAGTACAAAGTGGGTTGATATCATAAACAAAAAAAGGCTTACGTTGCTATTAACAGTCTTGACGTGCAATCCTAGCATTTACAGTCTTGACATGTGCAATCCTAGCATCAATGGAGAGATCCTAATCTGTAACCTACCATCGTGATATATAATACACCCACCCCTGGGAAAGAAAATGAAAGAACTGCTCTAATAGTTGACTTTGCAGGTGAACAAAGTGAGAGTGTTTTACAGATAAAGGAAATGCTGTATTTCCTCAATATTCTCCCAACTACATGAACATGAAGGCAAATCCTAGAGTCTTCGTTGACCTTACTTGTAAGAAAGGAGCTCCTAAACATTTGAACAGTCAGCCTAAAAACATAAGACTGGCAAACTCACTTGTTTAAATATCTTTCGAAAACGTAAAAACTTTCTTTCAATTGCTTATTGCTCTTGTATGATTTCATTCGATTGTAAAAAAAAAAAAAAAGAATCTGAGAACACAATTTTACATTGCTTACGTGCGTGGCCCTACTACAATACAGTTAGTCAAAGATCAGTTTCTTTAGTTGTGCTTGAATTGAACTTTGAAGCGCTTTGTAACTTGCTTTTAAAAGGGAGATAAATAAAGTTTTACTATTATTAGGAATTGTATTTGGGCTCATTGACACTCAATCTTAAGACCAGCTGGATAACAGTCACTGCACTGAAACAGTCTGGCCATGATGAAATCACAGATTCTAGTGGGGCAGAGATGGCAGAGAAAGGGAATGAGCCAGCCACCCTGTCCGGGGGTATAGAGCGTTCTAGGGGCCACTGACATAAGAGCATGGCAGATATCATCCAGCACGGGATGTAGATCTCCAGATGACTGCTTGGCCATCTTGGAAAGGCAGCTCTGAAGAGAACAGATGTAGGTCTCGCCATAGGCTTCCCTTGCATGTTGTGATAAACTGACTTTGATCTCCTCATGATAGCGCTGCCAGTCTTCGCTGCTTCCAAAAATATCTAAAACAAAATGTGCAACTCAGTATTTCATTGTGTTATCTGAACATAGTGGTAAATCGAAATGTGTTAACATGTCAATATCACTTAAGATAGGCCCTAAGTCTTACTTGTTTTAAAGCCTGCTGGTTGAATGATGGCTACTTTGATGCCCCACTTTGTCAGTTCTAGTCTCATCACTCTCGAGAACATGTCCAGGGCTGCTTTTGATGCTCCATAGGCAGCAAATCCAGGCATAGCCACATCACCTTTACAAAACATATAACATAGTCAGACACATTAAGGATTAAATAGTTACATTTATGTTGTTAGCAGGGAATTAAATGTTATCTAAAAATCTATGTATCTACAGTGCAGGCTAAACTTGTTTGAAACAATTGCTGAAGTACAAGTATCGACCATGTGCAGAACATTGTAATATGGCACACGATTCATGTTATGTGTTCCAGAACAAAAGCTAATTTGAGTCACAAAATGTGAGCCTGTTAAGGCAGGAGCGCTCTGAAAAGGGAGATGTGCAGAAACCAATGATACTATGGTGTGGTTTTGTTTGGACAAAACATGTAACTCTATAAGGTTTTGCGACAAACATGACAGATTAAGCTGTAAAGAGGGTTTGCAAAACGTGTATAGTGTGTGTACACTGTAAGTGTATGCATGTTGTAGTGGTTCTTTGGTTAATACCTAAGTCAAATGAGCTGGCACGTTAAATGTTTTGGAGGAGATAGTTGTTTTTACAGGTGCTTCTGCATGCCTGCCAATTTTGATACATTTTCAAGTTAAAGGTTGACATTCACATTAAAGATTTAAAAAAAAAGATTTTTTTTTTAAGGGGTGTTTTTGGATTTAAGAGGACAAAATATTTCAAACAGCAAACACAATTTAGGTTTAAACTTTGAAAATACTAATTAGATATAAAACACTTTGGGAAAGTGTAAAGAATGAATGAAGTATGAATGTTGACATGCAGATAATTTACAGTAAAGTAATTTTCAAATCAACAATTTACAGATTTTATGCGCTTTAGGCCCCTTATACATTTTTGTAACAAGAGTGGACGGAGAAAGTCCATTTCTATTCAACATACACAACAACCACCATTAAAATCCAACACCAAGGAACTTGCTACTTTTGTCACACTGGTTGGTTATTTGTTATTTGTTGGTTATCAGGTTACAGCCAGTCTTACCAGCCATACTGCATACATTGACAATCCGGCCTCTGGATCTATGGATCAGAGGGAGGAAAACCTGAGATATCTCCACAGCGCCAAGAAAGTTCACATTCAGGCAATGTCTGTACACTGTCATTGGCTGAATCTCTGCGTCTGCCACAATGCCCAGGATCCCAGCATTGTTCACCAAACCCCAAAGACCTGCACACAGGAGATTCAAGGTACCACTAAGTTAGGTTGGGTTGACTAGGAATGTAATAAAATGTTAGATATTGCTAGTTAGCCCTGGATAATGCACATGTAAAAAAAAATGTATAAATGAAAGGGGTCTACCAATGCATGAAAGGGGTCTACCAATAAATCGCTTTTTCTCTTTCAATTACAAAAAAATATCAATGTAAACAAGTGACAACATTTTTCCTACACTGGCAGCTTATCAGCAAAGAATGTCTCACAATGTCAGCTTAACACTACCTTGTTCGCCAAGCTGCATGCCGATGTCATGATAAGCTCTTTTTATCTGATCACGGTCTGTCACGTCAAGCTTAAGGACTTGGAGAACTCCAGACCCCTCATGGGACTCGCATGTCCTCAGCTCTTGCGCTCCAGGGCTTTTCTCATCCAGAACACCGGCAAACACTGTCACTCCCATGTTTTTCAACAGCTTCGCTAGGGCATTACCAAAACCTGTGTCACACCCTAGCGGCAGAGAAAAAGACACACGGTACCAAGGAGTGATACTTTTGCTCAGGGGTAAATGCTGGAGTGTGAATGTTGGTGGCTGAGATTAGTGCTTTAACAATAGGAGGTCTTATCTGAAAGTAAACTGTATCCTGTCAACATAGGTGGGACCAGTATATGCCTACACACTGTGTGTAAGATGGCAAGTTACAAAAGTCTGAGTATGGCTTTACTGAGTCCCAAGTGCAAAACATTATTGTTATTCCTACATTAATGTTACTTTTAGGTTGTTTTTTTTTTTTAAAAAGGGATGAAGGTTTGCTGTGTGTAAGCATGTGTGTGTGATCTCCCACCTGTTATCAGGACAGCTTTTTCACTCATTGGTATCCACTTTGCTCTGCTCGGAATTACATGGCACAACCAGAAGCCGCAGCTCAGAAGGAGAAGTCCGAAGTAGCCAGGGAAGACCATGTAGCAGGCCGGGCCACCAAGGATCCCAAGGCCGATTTTCCAGAATCTATCATTTCGGCTTCTTATCACTTTACATGCCCTAAGGTACAAAGCTGTAATAATGACGTACAGAGTCGAGTAATACCAGGATCCATTGTTTGAAATCTCCATTCTTTCCACGATACAGAAGTGCCACTGTATTCTTAGGTGATCATTTCACTTGATATCCGTTTACTTTTCTTATTGCTGGATGTTCCCACACCTCCTTGACATGGGCAGAGCCACTGTACGCTGAACTTTTAGAAAAGCAAACCTTTCTTTAAAATAGGTTTCCGCCTCCTTGCCTAGTGCCCACAGCCAATCAACGGGAGAGTGTGCTACCTGCATGTGAACACAGGCATGTTTCTGGAACCTGTTCTGTCCCAGAGAGCGTCAAGAGAGAGGTGATAGACACCAGGGAGAAGTGACAGACAGACTGATTGCTTTCTGCTCTTCCAGTGTGTCCATTGAGGCAATCGGGGAAAGCCCCCTCACTGGTTCTTATCTAGACGTGCGAGTGTGTGTGCAACCGGGGTGCCTCTGACAAAAAGGTCAGGAATCACCTGGAAAACAAGCTGTGCTCACCACGATGCAGAGAAGTTCTTATTCTTTACATTGGTGTTTTTTTTCTTCTCTTTTTCTAGACACGGTTTTCCCAGGGAAAGTAATCATAACCTAAATCATCCCAATAAAAACATTTACACAATGGAGTGAAGTGACAAATAGGCATTTATTTATTTGAACCAATTACATTAAAAGTGGGGGGTGCATTGTCACCTACAGTATTATCTGCACATTTTACACAACATTGTCTTGCCACGCAAAAAGCCTTTTACTATTTCCCTCATCAGGTTATGCACATCGACATATACAGTAAAGTCTCACATTTCACACTAATACTCAAATAAACAGACTGATCACAAACGTAAAGTGCTCGTTCTGTTAGGTCAGGGGCTACGGTCGCAAAAGGACTACTATGAAGAAGCCGAGAGGAGGACTACAGATTGAAATAGTTCAGCCAAATGGGGTTAGACGGCAGGTCGAGAGTCAGGGAGGGAAGTTAGGCAAAGTTTTTCTTAAGGAAACTTATGAGCCCGTTGGTGGAGGAGTCGTGGGAGCAGACTTCAGAGTCGTCCTGGAGCTCAGGCTCAATCTTCTTGGCCAGCTGCTTGCCCAGCTCCACTCTGGGAGAGAACAGGAAAACGTCAGCATATTGGCACACAATTATAAACCCAATACACTGGAGACGGTTTTAAGCATCAACAAACTTACCCCCACTGATCATAGCTGTTGATGTCCCACATTACACCTTGTACAAAGATCTTGTGCTCATACATGGCTGGAAGACAAAGGAGAAACATTATGAATAGGAAATTGAGTTGTTACCAGCAAGTAGATTCTTTTGAAGTCCAGGCTTCCCAAAGAGGCCAACATAAACCTGTGGGATCAGATTCCAACATGCCCACTACTTACCAACTAGAGCTCCCAACATGAATGGAGACAGCTTCTTGAAAACAATGGAATTGCTGGGTTTGTTCCCTTGGAATACCTTTCGTCAGAGAAAACAGGGTGCATTAGCATCGAGGAAAAATACAACATCATCATCATACACTGAGCAAGTCAGAAGCCTTAAACATTCCCAAGCAAGGGCTAGCTAACACACGGTATCCGTTGTCGTTTTCATAGCTTGACAATATCAACAAAGGCTGACGGTCACATTGCCACCCAGTGTTGTTTTTCACACTTTACACATGATCGACAACATATCACTCCACCTACTTTGTGGGGCAGCAGCTGCTCCAGCGCTTCTCCTCCCAAGCCGGTGGCTTGCAACTCCTTCCTGGCCTCCTCTGACGTCTTACCCTTCATCAACGCCTCTGTCTGGGCCAGGAAGTTAGCCATCAGGATCTAGAGAACCAGGATACACCAAATGTCATAGAACAGACAACTCAACATATACTAAATAATAAATTATAATTGTAGAGACACCACTATGGTGCCAGATAATAACCTTTATTTACATTGTAAATTATAGCTTGTTATGCATGACTGTTGATTTTGGCTACTACTTCAGTTTACAATAGCATACCAAAGCTGTGTAAAAAACTGTTAGAACCTGTCCCAAGAAAACTGGAGTGACTGGTGGATGTTGATTTAGCACACAAGACCGCCACTCTGGTGTCATCGCAGAGTAAAATCTCTTTCACCGGGAACATTGCATGATTACATGCCCAATGGTAACTAAAGGCAAAGCTACCTTGTGGTGAAGATTGTTCCTGATAGGGTGCTGTGACTGGGCAGGAATGAGGAAGTCTGCAGGAATCATACGGGTGCCTGGATGTGTAAAAACAATGCTCGTTACATTCAAATACGCAATCTCTTTTTTTTCTTCATTAAAAGATATGTTATGTTGAAACACGTGTTACCTTGGTGGATGAGCTGGTAGAAGGCGTGTTGCCCGTTGGTCCCTGGCTCCCCCCAAACGATTGGTCCTGTGTGATAGTTGACGCGGACGCCGTCCTTGGTGATGTACTTCCCATTGGACTCCATGTCACCCTGTGAGCGATAACGTTGTTTTTACACGACTGTTGTGAACCTCAAGCAAAAAAAAAAAACATAAGCCAATGCCGAGGATGGTTCCTGGTTTACACAGCCAGCCTGTTACTTTTGTTTCTCCTAAACCAAATACTGTTGATCTAACACATAGTCCTCCTGGGCCTGCGTGTTTGCTTGACCAACCTGCTGAAAGTAAGCAGCAAAGCGGTGCATGTACTGGTCGTAAGGGAGCATGGCGTGGGTCTCCGCCTGGAAGAAGTTGATGTACCATACGCCCAGCACCGCCAGCAGGACTGGAACATTTTTGTCCAGCGGCGTGTTGCAGAAATGGTTGTCCTAGAATAGGAACAAAAAAGATGGTTATGGCTAGTAGCCTAACACAAGATAAATCGATAGGGAAAACAGCTACATACTACTATTTTATTGTTTGTGTTAAACCTAAGCTACATTTTGTTTTTATTATATTAACGAGGCAAGATGAAAGAGTTACAACTCAGCTTGTTAAACAACCCATACATTGTGTTTAAATGGCATCAATGTACACCATTTAATATTGAGACTCAGTAGAAGCTACCAACCACTGTCCCTAACTTGCAGCAGAGTTCAATAGACATTGACTTTATATAAAACAAAAATAAAATAAAAACAAAATATATATATATAAATCTCACATTTTTGTAGTTTTTACTTGTACAGTACCTTGTATAATTTATTTTGAAAGGCTCTGTATAAATAAAGTTTAGATTACATGATATTCCATTGAATGGTTAGCTATCAAGAATCCAAGGTGAAAATATAGCCCTACCATCCAGTGAGCTCCTGCCAGAAGCTGCTCAAAGTTGTCAAAGCCTAGAAAAAAAATAAGGAAACAGAGGATAAGGGAAAGGAAACGAATTCAGAAAGGCACGTTTTGATTAAAGCCAAATTAAAGGTCATGCAATGCCATACATTTTACCTTATGATAATCAAAACATATCAAGTAAACGAACGAAAGCATTGATAAAAACAATTCAATAACATACAGATGTGTTTAATGTGGACAAGACGAAAGCATAAGTAGGCCAGTATCCAGACTACTAGACATACCTATGTGCAATGCAATGGACAGACCAATGGCTGACCACAGGGAGTAGCGGCCTCCAACCCACTGGGGACAAGCAAACATGACACCACAAAGACCTATCAGTACACATGCTCCGTCTTCATGTCAACCTCTGGTTAGTACCAAATAACATCTGCCCCTTTAAGTCAGAAGACAGGTCAAATTAGACTGCAAAGTTCTGCTTGTTGCTTAAGTAATCCGTATTTCATCTTCCCTGGTAAACTGGGAATGTCACAGGGGGAAAGCAAAGCAAAATGCTATTTCCAAACCATTCAACAGCCAAACTGTTGTTCAAATAAATCCCACTGAAATGCACCATGTCATAGAGGCACTTGGCATGCTTTACTAGAAAAAAAACACTTATAAAAACTTAACTTGTTTTTGCATTTTGGTCTACTAATTCTAGCTTCTAAAACATGTAATTGGCCAAATCTTAAATTGATAATACTCACATCCCAGAACTCAAACATGTTGTTTGTGTCAATACCAAAGTCCTTCACTTTAGGCTGAAGTAAAGGGTGAGATCATAGGAATTAAAATTAATGACGGTCATGTTTACATTCGAATCCATATGTTCTGAACGCTAAGGAAGACATCATCATTTAATCAGCTACTTACTCCATTTGTAGACAGCGCCACAAAATGCTTGGCAACAGCAGATTTCTGCAGATCAGAGACAGAAGACAAGATTGATGATTATATTTCACGACCCTGGTGTCGGAATACTATTCGGCTTTCAAGTGCTCATCCTTTCACTGATGTTCTGGAGGGTTCAACTGGAAGTTATGCGGTAAGTAAAGTTTCAGCTTATAGGCTTTGTGGGAGAAACCAACTCACGTCATTGGCTGTCTGGAGGAGCCATTCCCTGGCAGACTCCGCGTTGGTAATGGTCTCTTGAGTGGTGAAAGTCTGTCAAAAATATATATACATATTTATACCACTGCCAAAAGCCATGTGTTAAGACGCCATGTTATTATCACTCATGGTAGCAGTTGATGTTATTTCCTACTTTCGATGCAATAATGAAGAGGGTGGTCTCTGTGTTGAGCTGGGCCAAGGTCTTAGCCATGTGCGTCCCATCAATGTTGGACACAAACCACACATTGGGGCCTCCCTTGGAGTAAGGCTTCAGAGCCTCTGTCACCATTAGTGGTCCCTAGAAGAAGGTGAAGCAACAGGTTCAAAGTCTGATAATAAATCAACCAAAAATCAATCTTCAGACATGGAATTGTCTGTTTTGCTCATCCAGTGAATAAAAAATAAAAAAGATAATAAATCTGCAGTATTTCAAATGCTTTTCATTGACTCGTATAGTATAATAATCACAACCAACTGTAATATAACTTGCATATAACTCACAAATATGAGTCACAAAGTAAACACAGTTCAAAACACTGTAGAAAAGATTAGCACCACCTATAAACATTTGGTTCTAAAATCATTTCAAGTACTTTTCTGCAATGCAGTTGCATAGCCTGGCTCGAATGGAATCCTCCCAAGTTTCAGAACCGATCCACAAAGCATTTCATGAAGGTAAATACTTTCTGCAATTCAAAATTTTGCAAGTACAACATGGTATTGGATGGCAGGAAAGTACACACTTTGAAAAGGTTAAAGGAAAGTATTTACTGTAATTAGTAAAGCAAGTCCTCACCAGGTCAGAGCCACCGATCCCAATGTTGACAACATCAGTGATGGCCTTTCCACTGAAGCCCTTCCACTCGCCACTGCGCACGCTCTGCAAGGAAACCAAACATAGAAGCATGACCTTTCTTTACACCAACATAATGGGATTCCGGCTGATACAATCCGTGGAAGCATGCACTGCTTCTAAAATGGTTGTTCACTCAATAAAGGTTGTACCAAAATCTCATTCTTGTGTATACCGCAATAAGAAACAGCTGCAAATAAACTCGATAATACACTCACGATTATTCTAGTCGTCTCAACACTCACACTCACACACTCACACACTCACACACTCACACACTCACACACTCACACACTCACACACTCACACACTCACACACTCACACACTCACATGACAGAAGGACTTCATCTTGTCCAGCACCCTGTTGATTTCTGGCATGACATCCTTTCCATCTACTTCAATGGGTGTGTTGGAGCGGTTACGCAAGGCAATGTGGAGCACAGCACGGCCCTATACAAACAGACAAATGCTATCAGGTAAAAGTAAAGTGTTGCATTATTTGTTCATCCGCAACACAGAGTTTTGAAAAGTATTAAGCTTTCCAATTAGTGACCCCAATTTCATACTGACCCAAAGAATGTGCAGTGTCATTGAGGAGGAAGCTGTTTAACAATACTATTGCACCATATCTAACTTCTTCTGAGGGAGGGGGAGGGGACACACACCTATTACCTTATATGACTTTGTGACACTGGAGACCTCAAAGAAGATAGTGAGTATCTAAGCTATTCTAGTCAGTGCAATATGGAGGCATGTACAGGCATTTAATGTACTGATGGACATTGCATATTCACTCGCTTGCAATAATACAGCTGAAAAAGTTTTAGTTGTTGTATGGTATGTGCAATACTCACATACTTATGACGAACTTATTAATTCCATTAAACGTGTTACCTCAGTGAAATTGATTTTCTCTCCTGCAAACATCTTCTCTCTAGCCTCTTCAATTCCTCTGGACTTGGCCTAAATTAATGGAATGCCTCGAAGTTAGGGTAAGCATGTGAAATCATGCACAGGCCATAAATACAACAATGCCACTTGCGATCAAAAAACTGTTTAGTCAGTGGCAATTTGGCAATTCACCGTTCCTGAATGAAGAGAAGGAAGTAATGGTGAGTTGCGCGAGGTAGTTTTTTGGTTGCTCAACAATCTTGCAATTTAACAGTGTAAAGGTCTACTTAAAAATGACAGCTTAGGATAAAGTTGTGTAACAATGTGTTTGAACTAATAGCCAATGCAAAGTACACAGTGTTGACAGACGGCACATTTAACAAATATTTCGTAGAACATCAATAAGTCCATATCGAGCAATAGGATTTAGGAGGTATTCAAAAGATGTTAACTATAATTCGAAGGCCTTTTGCCAGACTATGCTGGTTATGTAGCCTGTAGGGCTGATGTCTTTCCAATAAGAATAATACGTTATTCACCATGGCAAGCAGCATCCCCATGACCTCCTCATTAATGAGATTCTTAGAGTAATCCAGCAAGATGTCCCCTTCATCGGTCTCAAGAGTTGTACTGCACACATGAAAGACAGAAGAGGATATCATAGTTGTAAATACACATTTTAATGGTCTCTCAAGTGACTGATTGCAAGTATGCGCAACAAGACCTCACACAAATGCTCACTGTGTTTTAAAACGGTGACATGTGCAGCTTCAGTAAAGGTCATATTTTGTCCAATGTAGTTTTCATACAACAGACGTTTTGACGAGAAAGAGGATTCCGCAGTAAAATACATCCAATTAATTGCATGTCATGCTTGCCATTTAAGAACACGATTTCTCATGAGTGAGTGCACCCTTGCATCTTATGGGCGTAGCCATGCGACTGCTGCAAGACAATAGTCTATACCTTAAATGAGAACAAGACAATTAGGAAACTACAAATACGTGATGCCTAGTTAAACGATATAAATTGTATAGAAATGGCAATGGCAAAATTTTGTTGGTGTCGCGCTCTTGTAGTGCCAACATACTGATTTAACTTCAGTGTAGAAGATGTGCGAAACTGCACGTAGCTTTACTGGTTGAGTCACGCTGAAAGCCTGAAATTGATGATGGCTGCAGCATCAATTCTTAGTCGGTCCAGCTAACAGTAGCTTGCTTGCGTTTAAAAAGGCTTTATTATTTATCGCTTTTCCATAATACATATGTGACCAAATTGTTGGTGCTCTTTTTGAGAACGGATTAGTGCAAGGCCCTGTGCTGTAGTTCGCACTTTGTGACTTCCCCAAGAGCCTACATAACATTAGCCAACAGCTAAGCTAACATTAGGCCTCGATACTATTGGATTGACAGCTTTAAGATGAAGAAATGTTTAAACATGTCATCAATTGAATTTACTACGTTCCTAAATATAATTTGAATGTCTGAACATAACTGGGTTGAAATGATATTCATTCTAAAAACCATTGGACTTCTAATGACCTTGTACTGAGCAGTCTGCAAAGCGCTGATAAACTGGTCTCGTAGTTATGGCATAAACGTATGTTATGTCAAATGAAATACAAAAAGATCTGATCCAGAAACATCCTCAGCTCTTCTCTCGTGTTTGAAGCTTACGAAGATGTGCACTGCTGCGGAAACGTTGCATACCCCTCGACATATTGTTGTAGCTAAACACTTGGCAAACCCTGGCATAATCTACCTGTACGTCATAGACGGCATTTACTAAACCATACGTCAATAACTACATTTAACATAACATGTTGCTTGTGTACCTGAATTTGTTGAATCTGTCCTTGTCGGCATTAAACATATCTCTCATATTGAGATTCCCAGCTTTGGATTTGTACCATTGTTCAAGTTTCTGGAAATTTGGATCATTTGATAGTCCCATGGTTATAATTCAGATGATAACAGGCCTTTTCCAAATACGTTCAAGCAGTTGATTGAGAGCTATATCGGTGTGGAGAGATCTTAAAGTGTATGCCTAGCTGTGTGTGGGAATGGGACGTGACAACTCCGGACCAATCCAATGGCAAGCATGCGTATAGCTCCTCCTCCTACATCCTACTATCAGACTGGGCCACACCTCTTTAAATGACAGCTACAACATCCCATATTTGAACTAATGTAATTATTTACCTTCTTAATATACTAATTAGGGCAGAATAATGCATTGTTCATGGGACAGTGAGATACTTTGACATTTCCACCCAGACTAAAAGGAGAACAAGACAGACAGTGGGAGTAATGAACAACTGTTTTATTGGTATGCTCTTAAAAATAATAATTAAAAATAAAACAAATCCAATGAGGCCCACAGAAGACAACATGCTGGGTTTAGGGACAAAACAAGTGGCTGTGACTCCATAGACTGTTAAAGTAAGCAAAAAATAATAGAGGACATGACACACAGCTCCGTAGGCTATAGTTGACACTCCCAACTACCACAAGACAATGTAGTAAGATATTGCCTTACAACCTTAAGCTTATATTCTGTGCCATGAATTTGGCGACTACTGATAAGCTAGACCGTCATGCAGTGTTCTGTGCATTTGTTGCATCGTCAGTCGACACTATACGTGAAGGATGGGTAAAGAGCAAGGACAATCTTTCCCAAGGGACAAACTCCCTTCCACCACCACTTGGACAATTAAACCCTTTCAACAAAGCTGAAGAGCAGTTCTAAGTGTAAGACACGTGTGATGAATCCCCACATTTCAAATTCTATTCCATTTACAAATTCGCTTGCCAATTTACTTCAAAATATCTGAATGCGTCTACGGTGCTTTTTTTGTTCTGCTCCCAGCACCGGGGGAATGAATACGTGTGATAAATACATGACACGTATGCACATTGTAGCCCATGTCAAATCTCAACTCACTTGAGGCTTCCAATATGTTGGCAAAATTAAAAGACAAGTTTCACTAAATGCCTTAATGCAAAGGAATCGTTCTCCGAATAACTTAGAAGAATATTGAAATTGATTGTGAATTGAATTGAATATTTCTTATTTCCACTGTATTCATTGTTTAGCATGGCAGTAATTCGAAAACTAAAGAATGTGCAAAACCATCTTGTGCTAGAGTCAAATCAGATTTCTTGATTCACAAAGCAATTTGATCCAGAAACAATTTATTAACGTTAGACGGTTACGCAAAACGTAGGGCTTTCTATATTATTCTTAAGCATTAAGGCATTATGAAAACACATTTTTCAGAGTAGTTCCAGAGCGCAACTAAGTACAATAAAAAGGTAGTTTGTAATGCCTTTCTTTCGACATCCTACAACATTTGGTACTTTCTGTTAACTGGAGCCAAAGCCATGTGCATAAATCTGTAAATTACACTTTTAAGAATACTCCAGATCTCAAAGTCGATACTGAACTCTAGTTTTCAAAACCTGGAAATACAGGAAAGGGGGGATGCGGCATGTACCATGATAAGATTAAAGAGACAAAGATAGCAAAACTGGAATACAATCTCAAGATAGATGAACAGAAGACACCACTTTATAAAACAAGTTCACATTGTAGAAGTGCAACTGTATACATTTGCTGCCAGATCAAATCCCAAAAGTCTTTTTCTAAATACTTCAATCATGCCAGTCCAGTATTTAGCATCCAATAATAAAGCTCATACATTACTATCAACCTTTTAAAAATTGTGCCTGAACTTGTGAACACCCAAAATGTACTTGATTAGAATGTACAATATTGCTGGGGAACTATTGCCAAGTTGCTACACTCAAAATAGTTCTGCAATATTTTTTTAATAATTATTTTGACCTCAATTGTATAGCTTCAGCAGGCCGCCAACCACCATGCAGTATCATAGGACAGTAAGTGGCAATAAATAAACATTTCCAAGTAATGCAAAATGTTTACCTCAGCAGATGAAACGGCCAATTTAGGTCTCACCCATCACTTCCATGGTAAATAAATCAGATTGGAATTTAAATTTCATACCATAATGAATACTATACAAGACAAAAAAACAAAACAAAAAAAAAACAAGGTGAGCATCCATCAAAAGCAGCACTTGGCAAACCATGTACATAAAAAAAAAAAATACTAACATTATTCTGAAAAGCATCCTGGCCAAGTTGCTAACCCAGTGCAACCACACCTGACTGGCCCATTAGCAGGGAAGCATATATCTGATGGCCTTCTTTAGCTTTGCAGTCCCGGTCTATAGGTGAAAGAACCAAAGACACTAACCGTGGAACTAGAGACTTGATTCTAGTAGACAGCAGCGACGCAAACACACTTGTTACCAGAAGCCCTTAAGTACAGGGCATTAGCCTATACAATAAATGAAAAGAAATAACAGAAATCTGACCTATGATCGCAACCTGGTACTAACTCTATTAAAATGTACCTGGAATTTGAATATATCAGAGAATCAAGAGGCATACAAGAGTTAACATCTAGCGCTACCATGGAATGGGACAGCAAATAGATAAATTATTGTTGGTTGAGAACATACAACTGGTAACAGAAGAAGCCATACAAAAAAAGATCTTACTTGAAAGTAGAGTTGAAGTAAATGAGTGAATATTATTGTCAAAAGTCAAAACTATCTATTGAAATCCACGAGCACTGCCATTTTGGGGGTTGAGATAGCTAACTGGCTGACTAGAAACACCTAGGGTATGTATAGTACAAAAATACACGGTAGAAAGCTGAGACTCGAGACTCCACTGGCTATTTTGGTGCTGAAGTTACATTGCAGGATATATCCCCAAAAAATAAACCTATATGTAAGTGATCACAGTTGGAGTACACACGGATGCAGCCCTCAACACTTAACAGAATATCATCAAATACAAGTTAGGGAAGGGAGAGAAAGAACTAATAGCTGAAAACGAAATACTGACATCCCTCTGAAATATGACATGTATAACACCATATCAGCCACCTGGAAATAGTATTGTAGAGATCTTGACATTTTCTGACGGATTGCATCAATTCCATTGTTAAAAGATATGGAAAAAAAAGTCGCATTCAAGCGGTCTACCCCAGTGCTGGTGACAAATTTACAGCTAGTACACAATCTTCATTCTTAGTCAAAAAGTGGCAGCCAAAACAATTTTTTTTGTTTAGCATGAGGAGTTGCACCTTTTCCGTTGCTCCATTCTTCGAGTGGCGCTATGCAGCTACTTTGTTATCCTTCTGGGAAAAAAAGGGAAAGCGTGGTGACGCTTGCTGTCTGTGCAGGCATATGTTTGAAGTACAAATTTGACATAGTCCTTCCTACACCTAACTCAGGCTTGTGAACACAGAACTGAAAGCAGTTGAGCGTTATTTAAAGAAAACTGTAAACTTTATTTTAACTAGTTAAATGAGCAATTCATCGGCAGCTATAAATAGGCTGAAAGTGAATAAATGAATAAATAAAACATGCCACTATTGTAGTGTACTCTGTTTAAGATCAGACAACTTCAAACATTACCCTGTACTCTGAGAAATCGGCAAACTCCCGACCTCCCTGGCTGCCTCGGTACCCTCCCCTGTAGCCGCCGCCGCCTCCCCCTCCTCCGTGGGGTGGGCCGAAGGACCCCCGGCTGGCGGAGCGACCCCTGCCACCGCGGAAGCCCATGCCTCCACGCCCGCGGTAGCCCCCGCGCCCACGGCCCTGGCGCAGGGGGATGCCAAACGTCTCGGCGTTCATCCTCCTCTCCTCGGCCCAGGTCTGTCTCCGCTCCCTGCACAACCAGCAGAACGCGCTGGGCACTTTAAAACAAGCCGCTTGGCGCATGCACAGAGTTCGTTTAAAGAATGATCGAGACAAATGAGAAAACCTACCGTGGGAATCCTGAGGCTCCAGATCTTTCATTGGCTTTCCTGATGAAAACAATAGATAACCCTTACAAGTCATACATCATTCGAAGTACCAAGAAACTCGGTTACTTTCCAAAGATGTGCCCGAGCTTATGGCCGCTTTGGACCCACCTGGTGTCATCACAGGAGATGTTGTCAAAGAAGGACTTGGACTTGTCGTAGTAAACGTTGGTTGCCATGGCCTCTCCCTCTTCCTCCACGTTGCTCTCGCTGTTCTGCGTCTCCGCGCCGGAATCCACCTTCTCCTCACCATTCACCGCCTTCTCTGGTTTGTCACTTTTCTCATCTGGAGACACAACGACAAACCTCTAGGCATCGCCCGACCGACAGACCGACGTCTCTACTCCCTGTGCCGTTTCAACCAGCAAACAGGCATTCAAAGCTAGTCTCTACCCTACTTCCACCATCAGCAAAGCCAGGGTCAATTTGCGTGGGGAGACCGTACCTTTCAACTTCAGCTTGTTCTGAAACTCCCGGTCTATGTCCTCCTTGTTGAACTGGGCATTGGCACTCTCAAAGTCAAAGTCCTTCTCAAACTTCATAGGTCCATCGCGGCGCACGTTGAAGCGGCCCCTGCCGCGATGCCCACCTCCACGGCCACGACGGTTGGCAGGGGGACCGCCAGCTGGCAAAAAACAGGAACACGGCAAGTGTTAACACTTCCCTATGCATGGAACAGCCAACAAACTGTAGTTTTACTAGTGGATGCAAATCCAATACAATGGGCTACGCAGCAGGCCTTCTGGTTACAAATTAGTACACAAACAAAAGTGGGTAAACACACACAAATGAAAGAAAGCGGCATATCATGTTGATATTCAGCGACACCAAACACAACTAAGAGCCACGGCATTGAGCAGAGAATATATTATAACCAGGGGTGAACATAAGTGGTTCGCCATTATTAAAAGATTTTACAACAGCACGCTACTTGTGATAAAAAAAAAAAAGGGGGGAAAAAAAGGGACAATGCACACCCAAGGAGAAGATCATTCATAACCAAATGTATTTGCAAAGTGTTTTAGTCGAGGAACACACTTCCCATATGGGTAAAAACAGATTGTGATGTTTATCAGGCTCCCGTGTTCTATTCAAGCTGTCTTGGCTAACAAGCTGGCGCTGCTCGGCCATTGAAAAAGCCACACACGTGCTCAAGACGGACAAAGAGGAGAGACAGATATTGATGAGATCAAGAACTGATAGGCTGCTACTCATAGGGGAAAACCAGGACAAACTAAATTTATGTTCACCCCCACGTATTGCCTTGATAACAACAAGCAAATGGAGCACTCTGAGCGGGGATGGCCGTGGTTGCGTTATGGGCTCCGAGAGCAGATCTATGGGGCATGCAAACTCTAAATGGTCATGGAGCAGAGCTTTGAGGATGGTTTCAGAGCAGCAGGGGGCTTAACCTGTGGGCCGCTTAGTGCCGTCCCTGCATTCACCTCGGGCTTGCTCAGACTCGGCCTTGGGGACTTTCTGGGCATCAGTGCCTGGAACGGTACAGTTCTTTAGTGTTCACAACTGGTTTAGTCTTACAGAGTGCAGCCCTGCATCCTTTACAAGATGTAACACGCCTATATTTGGAAAAGGCACAATTGGCTCAACATCTGGAACAAAGCATTCGAGTCACAAACACAACAGGTTTCCTTCCAATTATGCTAGGACTCAGTAGGACAACAAACCAAAAGACAAAAGAAAGGTAGTAGGTCTCACCGGCAGAGCTGAAGATGGAGGGGATGACCCCTGCGTTGGCCGCCCGCTCTACTGGAGTGCTGTGGGGGACAGACGCATTGCGCGGTGCCGGCCAGCCCTGGTTGCTGCGGCCTCCCCGGACAGCCTCACCCCTTCTTGGATCTGCTCCGTCCGCGTGCTGCTGCTGGGACTTCTGGCTGAGGTAGCCGGCGTTGCTAGCAGAAGTAGGAGCAGTGCGCCCGTGGGCGGGGCTCCTGCGGCCCAGGCCAGGCGCTGGGACACTTGGGCCGGAAGACGGGGCGGATGGCGCGGCCTGCACTGCCTGCTCCAGGGTGGGGCTCTTCCTCAGAGTGTCCAATGTGGGGCTGGTGCGGCCTGCATGGCAGAGACGCCAAAAAAGATTTGACCTTCTGCTTTACCTTGGCTTCTAGAGAAACTTCAGAAAGTTTTGCATAGGTACAGCAACTGTATCACTGTAACTGTAAGCTACTAATTCATTCAAGTTTAAAGCAACATCTACCGCAGTTCACCCCAGCCACACATTGACTGTCAGATTTATTGAAACACACAAAACTTGGGCAATTTTCACTGACAAATACTCAACCCAAATATAAACCAACAAAAAAGGTTTAAGCATGAAATCAAGACAGCAAACACATTAATTATGCATAATATTGACAACTATTAATAATATCAATTATCAGGACGTCAATGAAAAGCCCGGGGATTGCACCATCATGCAAAAGCTGAGCCGTTAACACAACACAAATAGGCCTACATGTCAGGACCTAAAGATGGCAATGGCAATACAATTTAGATCACCAGAAATCTCAGACTAACAAAGTTGAGCAAGTCAGAAAGATACATTTAGTACCATCTGGGTTGTTGAGTGGTTAGAGGTTGTTTTATTTTGTACCCCCTTTTCAGTACCCCCTCGGGTATTTTACCTTTGTTTACAAGGGTACCCATAGAGTGCAAGTCTGTGGGCAGAGCAGCACCGCTCTGAGACTGAGGTGCCGCTGGGTCACTCCCATAGGAGGCCACTGATCCTTCTGTACGGAGAGGAACAGCAGGCATTGAGGCAGAAGGAAACATAAAGGGTGAACACTCCCTGATGAATATTAACATGTTGTGGAAATCCCTACCTTGGGCTATAGTTATGAGACCGCCCTTCTGAGAGTCAAGAGGGTGTAAGGAGGAGGAATGTCATGATCCATTTCTTACCATGTGCAGGCCCCATGTTGTGGCTCTTACCGACGCCAACGGCACCAAACTGTGGGGAGACGAGTGGGCTGGGGTTGAACTGGTTGTAGGGTGGCACCGGGGCCCTGTTGAAGAGGCCATAGGAGCTTGCTGACTGAAATGGGGCTGAGGCCGCTGGGGCAGCAGGAGCGGAGCTCATGGAGGACTGAACGGGAAGAAAGAGGTCGATGTCAAATATTGATGGAGCTGCCCCATCACAGGCAATACGTTTTTCTCTGTTATGTAAAGTGCTTGTGAAAATCTGGAGGTATAGACTGCACCTGGACGATGGCCGGATCCTGGGGGTGCGAGCATGTTGGCTTGGGTGGCTCACACACCGTTAGGTCTTTAATGTCACTGCCGCGGAAGATGATGTACTCAAAGATCTCATCTCGAGGTGGGATAGGCCTATCGGTGGGGCGATCCTCTGTACCAAATGAACGAACTAGAGAACAAAAGAAAATATTTTTGTAATTACAAATTGAACTTTGACCAGTCCAGAACTACCACAGTGAGGTTAGAAATATACAGTACATCAACCTGGCTTGATGGACTGGTTATGCTACAAGCTATTAATGAGCTAGGTATGGCGACACTGAATTGAATCTGACACGTCAATCAAGTCAACTGATGTATCTGACGTTTAAGCCAGGCAAGATAAACCTTAAATCGGACAAAGAAGCCTTAGAACATGGATTGGCGTATCAATATGATTTCCAAAGCAGAAAGTTATATGCGCTATTACGTTAATTGAGACAAGCGTGAACGCAATGATGTGGAGTCTGGACATATGCGCGTCGACCATAAACCAACGAGGACACTTGCACCGTCACCTCAGTTGACATAAACGCTGACGTTAAACTAGGTAGTTGGCTATATTAGTCACCTGTTACACTAAATTTGTATTTACTAACGTTAGCTGGCTCAATTAACGAAATGATTTCATAAGGAAATGTAGTTTGCAGTTTTTCAAATTGTAAAAGTATAACGGTAGGGCAAACAGTTTTGAAGCTAGTACATAGCTTGCGTTAGGAAAACTTGACCAGACCAGGCAGCACTAACAGTTAGATTAGCTACCATTACCATAATGCTAACGTTACATCTTTAAACTATGTAATACCGTGCAAAATAAATTATATTCATACAATGATGATCGTAATCTAATAGACATCAGGTAGCTTTAAGTCAATTAAATTTCTAAGTCATACTTATCAAATTGGTTACCGTTAGCTTTAATATAAACAGGCTACGTTAACGTTACTAGAGTCTAGCATTTCGTTGGCTAACTAGATTAGCTAGCTAGCTAGCTAACGCTCAAGTTACCTTTCGCAAGTGCGACAGTCGAATTTTCGGTATCAATAGTGTAGAGAATTCCCTCGTAACGAATCTCGGCCTTCGACGTGAGGCTAATTTTGCTCCCGATGTAAGGCGTCCCTCCACTCATGGTGTCTTCTTGGACTCGGTGGTCTTTTTAGACAACAATTCCGACGCTCTCCCTCCAAACTGTGATTGGAATAAGAGATATTATCACTAACTTTTTTTTTAATTTAAGCTTCCTCTCTTGCTTCTTGTCACCGCTGGCTACAATATGGCTGCCTCATTTTCCATCGAGCCTTTCTTACCGCGAGGGCTAACGGGAAATCATAATATCGCGCGTTGACAACCCGGGTTTGGAATGAGCTTGCAAACTAGATATAGAAAAACTAGAACAGCAAGCAGCAGTAATTTGTTCAGTGAGGTAGTGCCCTTGAGCAAATAATAGGTTAGGTAGTCTCGGAATAAACATGCTGCTACAACAGGAATCTTTACGATTTAACAACCAAAGGATCACCAAAATGAATAGCATTTAATGGGTTGTTGACTTTCAGGTCATTAAATGTTATATGACTATTTTGTAATTATCAGTTACTTTTGAGTGAAAAATGTTTATAGTTTAAGTTTATGAATTTATTGTACCTCTGCAAGTAATGTTTAACAAATTTTCCAAAAAGACATTGGTCCTGCCAATTGTTTCTCCTTTACCTGCACTGTTTTCTGGGGCATCATAGGTCAAGTTGTGGGGTGGCAGATTGAAGTGTAACTTAGCACCTCCAACTTTCTTTAGATGAAAACTCAGGAATTTTGAAATGGCACAATGCAAGACATTGATTCTGAAACAAACCTCAAAATGTTTGCGCAATGCATAAAATTGAAAAATATTTTCGCAGTGGTGAATTTGATTAATAAAGTGACTCATTGGACAAACGTATTCTGATTATAGCCAATTTTACTTTTTAACTATTCACTAATGTAAGTGTGTAATGTAATGTAAGTGAAAAGATGGCTACCTAGTTATCTTTCAAAACTGTAAAAAATATGTTTTTGTCAAAATGTTTCAGCCCTTTAAAGGAATTCACAAATTCATATAGGTACCTGGGTTATGTTGTACCTCAAAAGTAATTTGACTAAAAAATTGCTTTTGAGTGAAGAAAAGAAGGGGGCCATTTTGACTGGGAGAGGGATACCGTGAGCGCCAGGTGGTCAATCAGCGGACAGTGGACAACAAAGCTACAGACCGGTAGAGGGCACAAACCACTCTCCACTGACCGGGATGACTGCCAACTCATTCAAATGTCCCTTAGGATGACATCAAGTGACCTACAAAAAGACTGGCAGACAGCAGCTGGGTGAAGTGCACGGCGAGGACGGTTCGAAGGCTCCTATCAGGGCTAACGTCGTGTGACGCTAGACAAAATCACTTCTGTGAGCCCATGCTGGGGTTTGCAAATGACCATAAGGATTGGATTGGTAGAGGGCCGTGGTAAGGTCATCGTCTCTGTGTCAAATGTTTAGCTTTTCCAAACACCTGATCGTCTAGTGGTTAGAAAGAGAGGCCTACAAGCCAGTGTTTCATACCCACTGTGAAATTTGGGATGGACACATTAATTAAGCCATGTTCAAGGTGGTCCTGGGTTAGAACTTGCTCTGGCGATGTTCCCCAACTGAGGATTGTAATTTTTCCAACAGGTCCAATCAAGGTGTGAATGGAGGACCGCCAGATCAAGAACCTGTCAAGGCCAGCCCAATCTCCAGACTTAAACACCTCTGTGGTGGAATCAAGAGGAAGATGAATGGTCACAAAAAACGACCGATGCAGCTTGCATGTGTGCACCAGCAATGGCATAAAATCACCCACCAGCAATGTGAGACTGGCGAAGAGCATACCAAGACAAATGAAAGCTGTGATTAAAGATCAGGGTTATACCAACCATTATTGATTTCTAAACTTTTAAGACATTAGTATAGTGTTTTAAAATTAATATTAACTTTTGTAAGTTATTGATATTTAAGAACCAAAAAAACAAACAAAACTCTACTTGCTTTTTATTTCCCGCATGTTTATTTATCTGCAGCAAAAAAAAAGCTAATTTCCCAGGAACTGTTTGTACTTTTTGGCCTTTCAAGGTTAATTTGTTATTTAAACCTTACCTTACACCTTTTTTTATATAGCACTTTTCAATACAAATGTTACAAAGTGCTTTGTGTATGCAAAACAATACAAATTAATTGAAGGATGAAACACAATATTAGTGATATTATAAATAGGATACAAATATACAGGAGAATACTTGATTTGCCAATCAGTTTACACAAAAATTAAACAAAAGCGTATACAATTAGACAAAATGTTAAGTAAAATTCCTGAAATTATATTTAAAACGAGTAATCGTAACAGTTGAAAGCTATTTGTAGTTCTCTGGCTTCCTGTAAAGGAAAGGATGTGTTCGTATTAAGTTGATCGATAAGTTCTATGTGTTCTAGTGCTATGGTGGCAAACAAACACAAGCACTGCGCGCATGCGTACATTCTAAAAGACGATTTGCACAACGGTCTAACATCAAAGATGGCGGGAGCCTCCGACCCACTGGAGGACATGCTCTTCAATGAGGTAGATGAGAAAGCAGTTAGCGACTTAGTTGGCTCATTAGAATCACAACTCGGTAGTCAAAAGACTCCTGCTGCATCATATTCCGAAATAAAAAGAGAAGGGTCTTCGGGTGTTGTCAATCAGTTCTCAGGAAAAGTGCGTGATCAAGTGGGGTCTCTGGAACCGACACAACAAGGACATCCAAAAGCGGGGTTAAACCAGGAATCTACCGCTATCGAGGCACATTCTAACCAGAATCTCTCATCTTCTACCTCTTCTACAACTACGGCGGGAGTAATTAATGCTGGTACAAATTTGCAAACACTTGGAGTATCTCCTACCATTTCTCCCGGATCTGTAACTTTGGCTACTCAATCTACTACAAGCTTCAACAAGGCTACTGTTTTGGGTCCTGTTAGTTCTTTAGTAGCGGCTGCTTCTAACCCAAACGTCACAACAGCACCTGACCCTACTGGGACTGCTTCGCCAGTATTACAGAATTTGAACGGTAACACTGGAGCTGTAAAGCTCGTGAACTCGCCCACTTTAACACAACAAGCCGCTGCTGGCGGCTCATTAACGAGCACTGTAATAAGCACTGTCAGTGCAGGTAACTCCAATATTATTGTGTCTATGGCTTCACAGCCTAATTTTCCAGTACCTCAATCTACGGTGGCTTCCCCCACTATTGCATTGCAGAGACACCCTAGTCCCATCATGTCCAACGTGGCACAGAATGGAGTAGACCCCCAGGTTTCCCCACTTGTGACACAAGGCTCAGGCTCCCCAGCAGCCACCGCATCTCAGGTCATGAACCACAGCAACACTCTAATGCATACCAAAATGGTGGGGCCCAATCAGCCTTTATCAGGCAACTCTGTCATTCTTGGAGGTACTCCCACCCCTACTGTCAGTTCACCCGTAAGCCAGGCCCAGAATGTGGCCAGTACGACTGTAACCCTTGCGGCTGGGGTAAAACCAGCAGTCAATGGAGTGGGTCAGCCCACAGTCACCATTGTGAGGCCACCTGGTGCTCCTGTTATGGCCACCTCTATTCAGCAGCAGAGACCTGGTCTGGTGGCGAGTCCCACAAGGACTGTGGCCCCTCAACTGGCAGTTCGGCCTCAACAACAGACCACTATTCAGCTGCCTCCTGGATTCACCATACCACCCGGTAAAAAAACAACTGATTATTTACCGAAAGAATTATCAGTATTTTCAATGTTTATACAGATTATTTACCTAATTATTTACCTGTATGTACAAAGTTAATATGGATTCCTAAGCTTTTTAGTGCGATGTTGGCTATTAGAACATTTACAATTTGACATTCAAATATAAGAAACAGAGTTTAATCTGAGGGCATTGCCAAGGATCAACTTCTCATTCTTCTCTCAGCATAACTGATAACTGGTTGATTCATTGTTTTTTCCCTTAGAACGTGTTGGTAGTATTTAAACTGGGATGTGTAAAAATGAGGGGGACGTGAGATTGTCGGTTGTCTTCCACAGGCATGGTGCTGGTTCGGACAGAGACGGGCCAGCTCGTGATGGTGCCACAGCAGGTCCTGGCCCAGGCCCAGGCCAAGACCCAGCAGGCCCAGACGGTCACCAACATCTCCCCCAGACCTGCAGCGCCGACCGCGGGCACCACTATACGAGTCAGCACTCCCAGTCAGGTAAGGCAGAACATGAATTGACCATGCAAAATTGTCGGCCCCTTTGATGATGTTTCTTCGATTACTTAAACATTTCTTAAACATTTTGCCCATTTACATTTAAAGAAAATCATTAGAAGCGTCATTGTCTACTCTGGCCCACATTCTCCATGGCCATGAATTCCCCTGTTTTCATTTCCGCAGGCCCCTGGTACAGCCCAGACTGTCCGCCTGACCTCTCCTGTACAGACCAGAATGATGCAGTCCCCCTCACCTGCAACCACAACTGTACAGGTAAAATATGTCCACAAATCCACACTACTCTCTCTTCCAGCTTTGACTGCTTTGTACCTTGTTTTTGAAGCTACCTTTAGGTGTTCTTGTACATTTAGTCATTAGTTCTGGCACTTTTGTTTTGTCATGTTGTATAGCAGTAGTAGTCTTATATTCCTTTTTTTCTGCCCTTTCTAAAGGGGTTCTACGCACCATTGCTCTACCCATCTACATAGCACTACCTTGTAGGTGAATTGTTTTGTTTTATAAGTACCTAAGGAGGTTCTAGTTAGATAAACCTTCCGTTTCTCTGTTTCGCTCCAGAAGGCCATTACGGTGGCTCCGGCGGGCACAGCCGTGTCTGTGAAGATGACCACCCCCCAGAAGCCCCAGACTGTGATTACAGCAGGGGGACAGCAGGCCAAGCCGGGTGGTGTGGGTCCCACTGTAGCCACCGCTCCGGCTGCAGGAGTCACACCAGTGTCCCAGGTCCGTGTCCTCTGATTCAGCATCAAACGATGGTTAACCGATGCCATTGAGAAACGAAGCTTCAATAAGCTAAGATTGTTTGGTGGAAATGGTAGTTTGAAATAGCTGCTGACAGAACTGTACTGAACAGCTTTTCCTCATTTGATGATTTCGCTTTATTTATTTATTTTTTTATTTTATTTAATTGTTTCTAACAGGAAATGCAGGAAAACGTGAAGAAGTGCAAAAACTTCCTAGCGACTCTGATCAAGCTCGCGTCTCACAATTCCCCATCCCCAGACACTTCCAAGAACGTTAAGGGCCTGGTACAGGATCTACTGGTGAGTCAAATGCAAAAAACATAACTTTGTTATAGATATGCCATAAATAATAATAATAAAAAAAACTATCTGTACTCACGTTATTTGAATTTGTCTTGGAGTAATCTTTATGAATGTTTGATTTGCTTTTGCTTTGGTTAATAGTCCATTTTTATTATTGAAAGACCTTTTTCTTTGATTCTGAACAGGATGCAAAGATCGAGCCGGAGGAGTTTACCACTCGTCTGCAGGCGGAGCTCAAGTCCTCCCCGCAGCCCTACCTCATCCCCTTCCTCAAGGTTGGTGCCCTTCCTCTTAGGCCCCTCTCAAACCTCCAGGCAGACGCCACGGTGTTACACACAGGGCATCTTTTCTACCTTTAATAAGTGTAATTGGCTGTTGATGATCACTGTTCTAGTAATACACTTACGACAATCCTGTACCGCTATTTCGGTTCCACAGGCGAGTCTTAGCTTCATCCACTGCTCAGTTGTGAGAGTACCGGCTGTCTGACAGGAATCTTTCCTTATGTAGTGCCTGTGGTGGCTGACACTGAGAGGGTATTATCAAAGGATGTATGAAGTATAGCCGGGATACTTATTTAGATATTTGAGCTACATGCTTTTATTGTAAGTCTACTGTTTAAAGGCGTCTCCGTTTATGTTGAGCCATTATGCCATCGATACCCATGTTACACGTTCATGTGACACCTATGTTTCAAGAATCATTGATGTTTGCTCAAATGATGAAAATGGCTGATTCTGGCCAGTGACTTACTCCACCTAGAGTAATATCTACTAAACTGGGTGGTGCATCTCTCTCCACAGAAAAGCCTCCCTGCCCTGCGCCTCTCCCTGCTCAACAACCAGCACAACCTGATTACCCCCACCACCTCCACCCCCACCCTGGTGCCCGCCGCTGCCACTGCCACCGCCACCACCATCCGAGCCCGACTGCCAACCAGCCCCGGCACCAGTATCGTACGGCCAGTCGGCACGATGGGAAACGCCACTACCCTGGTACGGCCGGAGTTTGTTATCCGTGTGTGCTCTTTTAGCTAACATCAGACGCGCTGTCCTGGACTTCCCTTTACCGTAGGCGCGGTTTTTTGTTTTGGTCGTGAAAATGTTTGCTTGTAGTTGAGTTTGGATGTCTTTGTTTTTGCTGTGAATGTTTCCGTTTCAAAATATGATTTCTTTTCAAACTTCCGATGTGTTATTTTAGAATGAGTGATTGCACGTATTCCGGTGTTCCATTTCGAGTGCCACTCTCACTCTATCGATGAAGTGTGTTGCTACCAGCTGTATGTAGCTGACATTCTCATGATAACCTATTCCCCCTGATGGGATGGTATCGCCTCATATTCAAAGCCTTTTTTTTTCAGGGCATGAGGAGACCAGGGATACAGACGGTCCAGTCCCGGATGCCCATGGTGATCACGCAAACCATTCGACCACAAGGTATTGCATATCCCCCCTGTCCAGTGTCCACGTTTAATGGAGTAGTGCAAATCAGAAATGACCCCTATCCCCCTCCCTGTCATTTCACAGTGCAGTCATTTTGTATGTTTTGGAAATGCATGTTACTAATGGGATCCATGGTGTTCTGTTTTATTCAGGTGGACTCGCAAGAGGACCCACGATCATAGCAGGCCGAACCCCCGCTGGGGTGGGGGCCCAGGCCATCGCCAATCAGAAGAAACTGAGTGACCCTGGGGGCGGGACTTTCAGGTAAGCTCCAATTTCACTGGTCTAGCCGTTTGTGTTTCATCTTATTCTTTACAATTCTGGTGTATAGTCACTAATCTATGTAGTTACACAGATACACCACAGGCTGGCAGCACCTGTCTGCACCCGTTATCAATGACGCCGCACCTGTCTTTCCTCCAGCGGCGTCGAACCCCATAACTTCCATTTAGTCGTTCTTCCCGAAGGTCATCGCTAACGTTGTGTACCGTATCGGCAGGGACGACGATGACATCAACGACGTGGCGTCCATGGCGGGGGTCAACCTCAACGAGGAGAACGCCCGCATCCTGGCCACCAGCTCGGAGCTGGTGGGCACTAAGATCCGCTCCTGCAAAGACGAGGCCTTCCTGCCCATGGGCCTGCTGCACCGGCGCATCCTGGAGACGGGTACCTTTCTAAGCCGACCAGCTCCTCCTCATTCGCCCCAAACATTCACCAGCTTTAGCTGAGCCCAGGGGAAGGAACCACTATGTTTTTTTGGGGGAGAACGTCATAGAAATTGAGGAGATTCATGAAGATGAATTTAATGAGCCTTTTTTTTTGCGAGGGGTCTGATTGCCTGTGGTGTGGTGCTTTTCATGTCGGTTTTTGAGTGTGCAGGGTAATTCTGTCAATCTTCTCGCATGCATTTTGCGCCTTTCCATCTCCCAGCGAAAAAGTTTGGCGTCACAGAAGTCCCCGTGGAGGCGGTGAACTTCATTTCCCATGCTACCCAGACCCGTCTCCGATCCATCCTGGAAAAAGTGTCTAGCGTCGCCCAACACCGCGCTGACGGGGGGAAGGTGAGGACTGGGAGATGTAGGCTAGTTTGGCATATTCATGAGGACAACTTCAATGGTATAGTTCAAATTAAAGGGGTGCAAATGGACCACCGTAATTTACTCTAACATAAATATTTGTTGTATGAATCAACAGTGAACGCGGGTGTGTATTTATAAACAATAGTGCGTAACTCTTAAACTTTTTCTCCCTCTCTCTCTCTCTCTCTTTGTCTCTCTTTGTCTCTCTCCCCTGTCCTCGCTGCAGGAGGAGGATTGGTACGAGCCGTCGTCAGACGTGCGGGCCCAGCTGCGGTTCTTTGAGCAACTGGAGAGAATGGAGAAGCAGAGGAAGGACGAGCAGGAGCGCGAGATCCTCCTCAAGGCTGCCAAGGTGCGCACTGGCTTTGTTTCTTTCTTTCAGTGAAATTATGCTTGGAGGGGAAACGCTGTTGTGTCGTAAGAGCCGTACGGTTAAGCCACCTCAGCGTGAGCGGGCGGACGTACGTGGGCAGCCCCCCCTCCCCCACCCCCCACCCCCCACCCCCCCATGGGAGGGGAGTGACGCGTGAAAGTCAGGGCAATTCATGAAGCTTGTGAGGCGCCCACGTGTCCCGCCTCAAAAGACTTTCATATACACACACACACACACACACACACACACACACCCGCTCTCACTAATTATCCACATGCGGAATAGAGACATCGACCAATAGGTGAATACTACTTTGCTCTGTTTGAAGACAGCTCTCCAGTGTTATAGTCACTCTCAAGGGACTCAGTTAGCTCCTTCGAGGTGTGCAGTCTAGAACCACTTTTAGCTGCACAGCACGGGTGGTCAGATTGTTTTCGTGGGGGATTGGATCGTTTTTGTTCATTTACAGATTCGTTTTTCCAGCAATTAATTTAAACAAGTTGGCTTCTTTTTTAAATTAATAATAATAATAATAATAATAATAATAATAATAATAATAATAATAATTCATTTTATTATATAGCGCTTCACAATATCAACATAAAATGTATAATGAGTGAGTTTGGATTTATACACAAGCTTTGTTGACATGCTAGTAGGGATCATACAGTACAGAAACCAAATCACAGCTACAGGAGTGTGTATTCAGTTCATCAAAGCGGAACAAAAATGGATGTCAGAATCATGGAATACCAGCTAGTACCTCAGCCTTTGGTTTTGTTCTCACCGTCCTCTCCCCCTCCGCTCCTAACTGATCCGCTTCTGGTCTTTACAGAGTCGTGCCAGGCAGGAGGATCCCGAACAAGCTCGATTGAAAGCGAAAGCAAAAGAGGTAAGGGCCACCATGTTTGGTAGCGATACTCTAAATGATTCCTCTGTCTTGCATGTTACACACTCCAGTAAATGCTCCGATGCATAGTACGTATTCCAGGCTACCAAATTACAATTTGTATGGGATGTTATTGCTATTTTCATGTTGTGTCACATGGCTAAAAGGATCTCTACAGTTTTATCCGTATTTCCTCTGGGGAGCGAAAAGTGGCAGAATCACCCAGGAAAATAGGAGGTGTCCTATATCATCTAAGAAACCAGACGGAAAAGTTTGGGGAAAAAAATTATAATAAAAAAAATAAAGTAAAGAATGACCTTATGCAGTCGCTATTCAGTGTAGTTCTGTTGACGTTTGCAAACCTGGGCATCACGGCGCCCAGCAGCTTGTAAAGACAGACCCGGCCCCACTGTCCCCAAACCCCCTGGTCCCCAGACCCAGTCAGCCGTCCACATCCTGTTGTGTCCTGGGCGACAGTCTGCCAGCGTCTCGCAACAGTGGCCCCCAGCCAGCCCCGAGGAACCTCCGGGTCAGGGGTCATTAGCCTTTAGTCTCTGTCTACTGCAGCAAAGCCATGGCATGCCAATGCCCTCTGGGGGACGGGGGTTTCAGACTTGGTGAGGCATTGGGCCGTTTCACTAACTACAGCATTGTTTCTACTGTAAAATTGGACTTGTTTCCATGACGAGTACAAAGTCATTACGCTTAGGGGACTCATTTGCTAGATTTGAGAAAATAAATAAATAAAAAATACATACCACTTGAAGATGAAACAAACCTGTTCTATTTAAATTTTGACTTAAATATCCATGGTGACAGATTTCTTAGCGTGTCCACTATGGGATGATAATAGCCAAACAGACAGCCAAGTATGTGGAAGGGGCTACAGTAGCCTTATTGTGAGTGCCTGGGTCTTGCAGCTGGATAGATAGCGGAAGGGAACCCGAGGTAAGCTGGTTCTTCCTTTCCCGCTCCATCACTGGGCCATACAGCTGAGCCAGTGGCAGCAGCCTGCCCCCTGGCCACCTCTCTTTTAGACACACACAGAGCCTCTGCCCCCCCAGGCCCTCGTTGGCAGAGCCCCCAGTGAGCGTACCCACAAACGGGCATACTGTAGACGCACTCTTAAACACAGAACTTGGCTGCATACATACACAAAAGCTCTTTAAGTGAGGCCAGAGGTCACCGTATTGCGTCACTGTCTTGTGATGGCAGTTCTGTCATTAGTGTGTTGTGTGTGTGTGTGTGTGTGTGTGTGTGTGTGTGTGTGTCGGGATTTATGTGCACCCGCCATGTGCCGAACTTCCCTTCCAATTAGCATTACATTGTCTTAATGAGGGCGTAAACGTTGCCTTGAATTATGTCTTCTGTCCATTCGACTCCGCTTCGCTCCCCCGGTGGGGTGGGGGGGTGGGACTGGGGGGGGGGGGGGAGAGAGAGGGAGGGAGAGAGAGAGGGAGAGAGAGAGGGAGAGAGAGAGGGGGAGAGAGAGGGGGAGAGAGAGAGAGCAGTCTTTTGAGGGCATCTATCCCGCAGTTAACCCCCGTCTACTATGTGGTGTTTAGTTAGGCATGTTGTTATATTGCTAAGTGTTTGCTCCAGTTGACCAACCATTATTTTTAGCACACATTACATTGTGGCAGGTCTAGTCACCGAGTGGCAGTCAATCATGGAACAGACAACACAACATGTGGTCTTTGATGTGGTTTTGGAAGCATACAGAGGGGCTGTGTCTGCCACCATGTTGACTGTGCTCCCCTCCTCCTTTCCTCCCGCCATCCAGATGCAGCAGCAGGAGCAGGCCCAGATCCGCCAGCGGGAGGCCAACCTCACCGCCCTGGCCGCCATCGGCCCACGCAAGAAACGCAAGCTGGACTCCCCGGGCAGCTCCACCGCCGGCCCAGAGGTAAGGGTCCTCCAAGGGGACAAACTAAGCACGGCGCCGCGGAGTCTCTGTGGTCATCCAGTGACTTTCAGAATCGATTGCGTCCAGCCCCCCCCCCCCCCCCCCCCCCCCCCCCCCCAAAAAAAAACATGGGGGATTTGAGGTCTCTGAGCTCTTTATGATAAGCAACAGCACACACGTTTTGGACCTTTGCTGCCTCTTCTTCGCCCGTCGACTGGCGTCTGCACACGGTCCCTCAGAGCACCCTGTCCCCCCTCCCTCCCTCCCTCCCTGCTGCAGAGCGGGAGTGAACATGAGCAGAGTTGAGTGAAGGGGGTCAGCGTGTGCCTGCAGGCTTGTTGTGGGTGTGTCTCTATACCCTCCCATACCCCCCCCCCCCACGCCCTTTCCCCCGCCCTCCCCTCCTGAAACCCCTAAAGGGGAGTCATAGATTTCCAGCTCTGCAGAAATGAGCCCGAGGGGGGAACACAACCCCCAGGGCAAACTGCAGTATGGGCGCATTCCCTCCCCTCCCCAGCCCCCACCCCCCCTATCCCTCTGTCCCCACAACACATCCAGCCCCCGGGCTGTCCCCCCAGCCATCCCAAACAAAAGCAGGAGGCCTCCGCGCCCGGCCCAGAGCACCCAGGATTAGGAGAGGGAGGGAATGCTGGAGAGAAAGGGCTGGCTTTAGCCGTAAGTAGCGGGGGGGGGGGGGGGGGGGGCTTAAGGGTTAATGAACGTAATGGCAGTGGAGTGCACTTCCCTGTACTGTGAGCGTGGCGAGGTCGCTGCAGTTTGGCGAAAACAACCTGCCGTTCCTTTCTGCCCTGACAGCACGAGCGCAGGTAAGCGGGAGGCCGCGGGCCGAGGGTGGGGCCGCTCAGGCCCCGCAGCCACCCTGCTTTGTGAGCGCCTATTCATAACAGGCAGCGCGGCCCCGGGGCCCTGTGGCGGGCGGCTGTGTCTGTGCGGAGCCCGACGGCGCCTGCAGACGGCAGCTAAGGAGCCTGCTGGAGCTCTCCGGGGCAGATTAGATCCTCCAGCCCAGCCTCGCAACAACAAAACCCCCAGTTTGTTTCCCAAAGCGGGAGTCTCCAGATGAGACGCGTCGGAGTCTTCTGACAAGCTCCTCCTTCAGCGGATTTTGGTTGCTAACAACAACTACGGTCGTGGTGACGTTGAAAGATAATGATTTATGGAGCGCGGAGGGCACACCCTTGGTGCGTGCGTGCGTGCGTGCGTGCGTGCGTGCGTGCGTGCGTGCGTGCGCGTTTGTGTTTGTGTTTGTGTGAGCGGCAAGGCTTAGCGTGCCCGCAGGCTGTGGGGCATTATAATGCTCTTGATTGTTCTCCTGTATGGACCTGGAGCCTCATACCAATCCTCTGGTGTCAGCTGTCCCCCCCCCCCCCCGGGGCTTTGCTCACGCAGGCGGAGCGGCCCGCCTCACGTCGCCCCCCCACCCCAGCCCCTCCCACCAGGTAGGCAAGGCCGTGCCACTGGATCACGATAGGGCAGGCCATTAAGCACGCCAACGTCTCGGTGGGATGGCGTTGATTCCTCACGTCGTGAACTCCTGCCATCGATGCTCCTCTCACCCCACCCCCCCACCATCACCCCAGTTTGGTTTGGGAACCTCAAACCGGTGGAAACATTGTTCCTGCTCTGCTCCCCGGGCCCCACGCCGCTCTCATGTTGAGTTTATTTCTGCCTGGAACGTTCCTTCAAACGATTCGCCCCATTGAGCAGGCCCCCGGGGCCTTTCAGCGGCATGGGAAGCAAAGCTTCAAGGCAATGCAGTGGAATTATTCCGTTCAGTTAATAGGTTATCTTGGAGAAGTGGGGCTTGTTGGAACAATGTCCTGAAGTGGATGGAGCGTTGTGCATTGGCGATAGCCTGAGGGGTTACGGCTGGTCTCCCCGGGGCTGTGGACACACCTTTCAGACGTAGGAGAGTTGATTCACACACAGGTCTGGGCTAAGTCAATAATTTGTACTGCGGTAGGGATCGTTTACTGTTGGAAAAGAAAACTAAAGTTTGCTGTGTCAGTGAATGTGATGTTCAATTGGCTTAGTTCACGTCTAAAGTTCATTCAAGTGGTGCAAACTAAGGATTATTTTACATAGTCGCAGTTATGAATGGGTGCAGTCCTGTTTTCGTAAAAATATGCAATAAAATAAACAAAAACATTACAACAGTTATTATGTGATTGTGCAATCATTAGTTTATCGAATCATGTAATACTTTAAAAACAAAATTTTACTTTACACTTTAAAGCCATTGGCCCATCATTACTCAAAGGTTTTAAGGAAACCAAATGCACTTATCATCTTATCTGAGTGTAGTTACATAAACCACGTGTGTGCCACGCTCAAAAATTATTCATTAAACCAACAAAATTTTATTGTGTTCCACGTAATAACATTTTGTTGATCTAACTTGTACATAATTGTTAACCCTACTCATAGAGCCAATTTAACAATAATATTTCAGGTTGACATATTTGACTTGAATTGAACTAACATGCACTCAAATTATGTAATGGGGTTGCACGGCATCGCAACGTCAAAGTCCAATGCAAGAGATTCCAGTAACTAACTTAACCCGCTTTTGGTCAGGTTAAGTTCCATATAGTAATATTAAACTTGCGACTGTCCTATAACAGCCAAACATGGTGCATAGTCCATGGTGCTAAAACATTAGTAAACCTTTCCAAATGATTCTATCTATAAACCCAGACCAAACACATGAATAATACTGGCAGTGATTTGTCTAATCGGCCACGGTATTAAATAGGTAGATTGTAACTAATATCCCACAATGCCTTGCTGCAATAGCTCATGGTGTCGCTTAAGGGTCAATCAACTTAACAACATTGCATTGACTGAACAAACACTTTTCAAGTTAACCTGACAAGGTAGAGTGGCATTCAATCATCCAAAGCATTCCATTCTTGTTGGATCAAACTAAGTGAATGTTGTTCATTTAAAAGGCATAAATGCAATTAATATTTCCCCCCTTTGGTCTGCAAAAACAAATCATGTTCATTTGAAATCAGAGTTATATGTTGATTTTATTAGATATAAATAAGTTCCGTTCCAAAACATGTATATTTTTCATTAAACCAATGCAACATAAATATACTTTCTTCTGGGAAAAAATGCTCAGCAATTTAAGTTTATTAGGGATACGGATTAATGTAGGGAGGTTATCCGCACTTTATTGCAGACGATACTAAGTAGCCTGAAAAGAAAACCTAAACAGTGCAAACCAGCTTAGGGTACGTACTGGTGAGTGACAAGGTTCAGAATTGTTAGATCAGCTTCACACAATAGTAATAGTAATTTATTCTCTTTGTCTATTTAGTTCAGACTGTGTTAACTAAAAACGTACTGCCATTGCTCAATTGCAATCCAACTCAAATTTACGGTGCAGTATTTTCCCTAAAAAAATAAAACTCAGCGAGGAATCAACAAAATGTTTGATACAACCTGTCAACCTTAGTGTGAAAGCCACCTTTGATGAGGTTTTCAGTAGACTTGTTGTTTTTCTGCATTCATGATTGAATTTTTAAGGACGTAGCAATAGAAATCAAATATTAAGCAATGTGTTTTGGTCCCCAATGCAGAGGGCGATATCCTCCATGTCTGTGCCTGTCATAATGCCGTCCCTCTCCTCTCCAGGTGGCCTCAGGCTCCGGGGCCGTCTCCCCAGCCTCCTCCTCTCGCCAGCAGCTGCGGCAGCGGATCACACGGGTGAACCTCAGAGACTTTATCTTCTGTCTGGAGCAGGAGAGGACCACGTCCCGGTCTCTGCTGCTCTACAAGGCGCTCCTGAAATAAGGAGCCCCGCTCCGCTCCCGCATCCTGTCGGATTCAATACAGTTCCAACCCCCCCCCCCAGGCCCACGCGAGAGCACCCTGACCCGGCACACCGTTCATCCCAGTCCCACTCTAGAGCACCCTGACCCGTCACACCGTTCATCCCAGTCCCACTCTAGAGCACCCTGACCCGTCACACCGTTCATCCCAGTCCCACTCTAGAGCACCCTGACCCGTCACACCGTTCATCCAACCCGTAGTCTGACCCCGCGCTCCTCACGAGCACCCCTATGTTTAGGTTTACACAAATCATGTCTGCTAACGGCTACTTTGTGTTTTTAGAATGATTGGAGCCCGAGGTGTTTGTTCTTACCAGGCCTCCGGTGACGTACCTCTAGAGGTGCCTTCTGAGTCTCTGACAGCCTAACCTTACCATTGAAACCCCCAGAAGACGCTGTGTCTTCTCTGTTTTGTTTTTAACGTAGCCCGACCGCTACTCACTCAGGATGCTATGGAATGGAGGGCATACTATGGACATGGATACCAACTTGGTTTTGGTCTTCATGCTGTGATGAGGCCCAGAAGAAATGATAAGGTTTCATCACATATTCATTGATCGTCTTTTTCTTTCCTTTTTTTGTACAGATGTTTGAAAAGAACATATTTTTAAAGATTTTACCCCCATATTGTGATTGTTTAAGTCTACTGTATTGAGTCTTTATATATTTTGTATTAATTTACCGACAGTACTGTGATGGCTTCAAGACGCATACACACACCAGTACACATGGTACTTTCAGAGTTCATGAGAGGTTATAGCATTGCGCATTGTCCCGTCTAATTTTAGCTGTGTGTGAGAGTGAAAGACCGAGCATCAAAAAAGTATTGTTGTCCGTAACTAAATCATGGGATGTACATCTGTGTAAGTTAGTTACTCTATGAATTGAATTCCCCTAGGTTTATAACAAGAATATCTTCCAAATGAATTATGGAACATGCAATCACCCTTGCCACAAAATGCAGGGAGCTGGTTCTCCTGTATGCAGTACACTCACTCAGGCTAAAATCACAAAGGCAAAGGATATTAAAACCGTTGTTGTTATACGAAGCAACTTTCCTGCTATTTCCTCAACGCAACACGTTACTCACTCATGTCCGTGTGCACTCTATGATAATTAACAGCACCATCGTGCGAGATAACCAGAATCAAATAATATTCGGATAAATACAAAAATATGAATTTGTCATAGTTAATATACGCTTCACAGTTTGTTGAAATGCTGTTTAAAGTTTTTTTGAAATTGCTGTACATTTGAGGGTTTTTAATGCTTTAAATGTCTTTTTTACTGTATTGGGCATTGTTTGTATAGTATATAGATCTAATGGATTATTACAGCTGTGGTGTATGTATATTCAGTAAGATTATGGGTCCTGAGCACCCAAATACAGTATCATCTGTTGAAGGACACATTTTTTGTGACTATTTATATTTCCTACATTCTGTATTCAAACCTGACGCATTTCAGGCGATGCAATTTTACTATTGTTTGTACCTTTGCAAAAAATTAAATAAATAAAAGGATTCAAAAGAAGGAAGTGTGAGATTCCTTTCATCTTTTAGCCTATGCTTAGTGTATTTATCTTATAGGGTTAGTTAAACCTTTGGGGAAATAAGATATGTTCCCACTTTCCTGTAGTCCTGACAAGATGACCGAATTCAATGTTATGATTGTACATCGAATAATTTGTTATTTAGGTAAGGAAATGTAGCCTAGCTTGACACAATGACTGTAAGACAGTAGTTCTGGCTAGCGTGGCTTTGTCAAAAGTGAACAGATTGTATTAACAGACGTATTGTTGCAAGGCTGCCTACCCACACAAGGAACAACTATGGTTTCGCCTTGGAACAATAGGTCAGACCGCATATCTGTTTCAATAACAACATCTATTGTTTCATTTTCATTTCTACACATGCAAAATATAGAAGATAGGGGAGACTAGGGACGGTTGCAACACTTTTTGCATTTCTTTCAGTTACTCAGAGACTAATTGACATAGACCAACCAAACATATATATTAAAATACACCTGTCTTCTAATTACCCATACGATTTAAAGATGGTTGCATATGACATGCAGTTCACAATATTTATTTGAATGGAAGAAATCAATGTTGCAACTGACCCCAACCCGGGGACAGTTGCAACATGTTAAAAATACATTACATTTCACTAATTAACTTGTCTCAAAGATCATAGTATTCAGAGAATATGTATCGTTTTATAATAATAGTATTATTGATGTATTTAGTAATATTTATCAGATGACAGTTATTGAATTGTTTGTTTATGCAGAGAACATAAGCCCACCTTGAGCCAATGTACAGATTTTACAGATGCAATTCAATGACTTGAGTATGTTGAAAAAATCAACAAAAATGTGTATTTGGGTGAACTGTACTTTTGTGTACCTCACAATGATTTGTCAATGCTGAAAAATACTGTTGTGTGGTCTGTTTTGATATCTGCTTAGCTTGTTGCAACTGTCCCCAACCTTGTCAGCCATGACAGAACACCATGAGCTCGCTAGATACACTGATCTTGAAACATGCTAACTATGTCACTTAGAAGTCAACAAAACAAAGATTCAAGCTAATAACGTTTCAATTAATTAATATAAAAGGTCAGGGAACTATGACAAAATGAACAGTTCAAAAGTCTGCACCCACCATGAATTTTAGTTCATTGTGATCACACAAACATCAAACAAAAATACAAAGACTGCTGACAGTTTATCAATACAACTGTACAAAGAAAGAAAATAATCGACAGCACACAAATACCTTAAATATACATTTGCAAAAATAAAAAAATTATGAGCCCTCTGGCACCAGATAAAAAAGTAATCACTAAATTTCTGTTGATTTGAATGCATAATGAAAATGTATTTATCGAGTCATGAAAAGGCTTATCGAAAAAGGTTCAATCCTACATTTTATGTACATCTCTTCTTAGAAATACGTACATTGCGAGACCTAATTAATCTTTGTTGTATTGTGTATACAAAAAAAGAGGTCTAAAGTATGAACTTAACTGAAACACAATGGATACACTAATCTCTTTGTTACTGGCTTGGATGGGGACACTTTATAGCCACCTGACCAGGCTTGCGTTGGGGAAGATTTCAGTCAAAACAGCTCCACTTGTGCATCACAATACCAGATCAAAAGGTAGGTCATCTCTATAGTCCAGAGTGCATTTTAAAAAATACATGTAAAAAAAGCTCTAGAGTTCTAGGTTAACAAGACTTATTCTCTGCATTGCCTTGATTTCAACAAGGCAAAGTCTCGTGTGTTAGCTTGACATTGCCATTGGAGTGCGATACTTTCCTTTCTGCTATAAACATTGGAAGGACAACTATCGTAAGGAGAGCTCCTTCTGAAGATGACATCGACGCTGACTTTGCTCCCTAATAGTTCCTCGGTTGATCGTTAGTCTAACGGCTCCTGTTTGATCCGGATAGGGGTGCTGCTGATGGACTGACTCCTTTGGAGCTCCCGACACAGGACGTACTCGCTGAACTGGGACGAGTCCACTCCACCACCACAGGATGCCTTGACACTGAAGCCTTTCTGGATCAGCCTCTCCAGTACCTAGGCGGAGGGAAGGCAGGAGCAGTGCCTCAAATCAGAACCATTCTCATTGGGTTTTCTATTTGAAATCCTACAACATGCTAAAATATTTAACTTTTTTTTTTATCTTACGTTCGATTATACTGTCATATTTATGAAGTATAGAACACATTTGATGATTTCAAAATTGGACTCATTATGCCTTCCTACAGTTATGCATTCAGTTGTGTTACAGAGGCCAAGACCCCTCATGTAATTGCAGTTGGCATCCTGAGAATAACTCATGACTGGGAAGACTAGTTGCAGAGTGGATTTGAACCAAACAACAGCTACTCCCACAATGTAGCAACATAGACCCTGTCGCTGGTAAGCAGTTGAGCATATCACCTGGACTGAGTTGAGTCTGCAGTAGCCATTTAGGGGGAAGCGGATAACGTGCGTTGGGTCCTGGTTCCACCCGGCGTTGACAGAGTTGCACATGACGTCGCCCGTCTCCGGGAAGATCTCCTCGATGAGCACCTTCTCCCCGCTGAGGGCGATCCTCTCGCCCAGGTCTGGTGCGACGCGCACCACCAGACACTCGCAGGGGGCCGACTTTAAGGCCTCCTGTTCGCTCTGCCAGCGCTCAAGCTCCCGGATCATGGGCGTCAGCTGGTAGAACCGGGCTTCCTCGTACAGCTGCGGGAACTCCTGAAACAGGGGGAATAGAAATGCGTGAACATCAACAGCTGTGAACACACAGGCTCGGCCTCTATTCGAGGAACAACTATGTCGTTTGACGCATCTATCACAATGGCAACAATTAGTCCAACCCCAGTCTTTGAAGACTGCCCCAAGAGTGTTTGACATTTGAGTCTAGAACAGGCACGCTGTCAAATCACACACAACATGAAGCACGCCTAGCTCATTTTGAATTTGTGCTCACATAGGTGGTCCCTGTGTCTATCAGCCTAATCCCTGTGAAACCTTCCTACCACGCATTCCTCGCGGTGTCGTGGTCTAGAAGTGAAGACAAACAGTAGAAACTCATCTTTCCATAATTACAGCCTGTGAGCCAGAAAAGGCTGTTTTTTCCCCCTTCCACTCCATACTGCTTCTGACAACAAGCATACACGGAGCCGCTAGGCCCCGAGGCTGCGCTCGCTTTCAAAGCCCAGCCTCCTTAGCTCCCCTCCCGTCATAGGCTTCCAGCGAGGCATAGATGTGTTTTATAAAAAGGGGCTCCGTCCGCCAGGCTTTTTAGTCACCCGGAGCACAGTGCAGAGTGAAAGAAGCTACACTTACTACAGAGAGAATGGAGACGCAATGGATGGAGTAAGCACATGGACACGGAACGACACATCAATGTGTTGGTCGTCACACCGATATGCACTGTTCACACATCCATTTAGAAAAACACACACTGCCTCTACTGCAAGCCACGCAGAATAAACCCCTTTATTGCAGCTGAAGGCAAAATGGCCCCCCGTTTTAAGTGCCAGAATCTGCAGTTCACCACATAGTAAAAGACTGTCTACCATCGGTGCATTGTCACAGAGTGAAGATAACAATGCATTTCTCGGCACAGATAATTAAACGGTTTGACCTAATGGTTATTTTTAATTTTTGCTTTTCCATGCTGAACTTGCCAGGGGCAAAGGAGCTACAGTGTTTCGAAGTGAAACAGTTAAATCAAAATATGATATAAGAGACACATAAAACAGCAAATATGTATTTAGAATTGTATTTATAATTATATATTATAACATATGTATCTTTGTGATAAACTTTCCCTTTTTTCAACAATAAGTAAAGGTGTAGAGCAAAGACTTCCTGCATTTGTTACCTTGAAGTCTTCTGGGAGAAGTAGTTTGCAGGTCCTGAGGAAGCTGAGGATGTAGCGGAAAATGTCTCCATCTCTGTCAATGAAGTAGTGCTGCTTTAAGCTGTCCAAAACAATGGGCTCCGTGCCATTAAATAGCCGGCCGATTCTAAAAGGAGGAAAAATTAAAGCTGAATTTCTTTACATTTATTTTCTTTTTATTTACTTATCATATATTTATTTATTGACCAGCTGGTCTACAACCTATCTTGATCAGTTGTTTGAGTATGGCATATTGAAACTTTTTTTAATTTCCTGTGAGATTGTAGTAAGTTTTCTAGTTAGATAATTACTAATTTATATATATTATTTTATAATAAAATAATAAAAAAATGTGTACAGTGGATTATAAAAGTATTAACGGAGAATCATACAATTTGATCTTTAATCTGTTTCCACTGCAGCCAATGATTCCCTTTGACTGTGGGCAAAATAACACTTATAATCTCTCTCACTCTCTTTCTCATAGTAAATCGATGCCAGACTCTTTTCTAAGAGCCAATGCTCATATTTCCGCTCTGTGCCCGGGGTGCTCCTCAAGTCTTCCAGCAGGAATCTCACCTCCTCGCTCCAGGCCAGCTCAGCCCTTCTCAGCTCCTTTCTCTTTGTCCTCCAAAAGGCAATTAAAATATACCCTTTTCTCCCCGCTTTTCTTGTCTATGTTCTGTGTCTTCCTCTTTTCCCATTCAGCCAAATTGGATATCATGAAGGAAGGTGTGTGAAAATGTATGAACCAGCCAACCAGTTAGTGAGGAAGCCATTGAAAGGGAAGCTTTTGGAATACTAATATTATTATTGTAGCTAGTGCGTCAACATTACACTCCTTCTGTTCAAGTTATGTTTAATAGGTAGTAATTTCTGTAATTGTCTTGATCTAGTATATTGTGGAGTTAATATTTTATCATAGGCCTGATTTAAAATATCTAAATAGAAATAAGGTATAATCAGTAGCCTATTACAACACATCCGGTATCACTGTTGATACATCATGGTGTGAGTTCAGGTGTCCCTAGAGCCCCGTCCATTTTACCTTGACTCAGGATATTTGGTGAGAGTGGCCAGGCTGCTGGTGTACATGTGTCCTCCGACGTCAATGTGAACTGGGGCGTTTGCCTTGGTTAGCTGGGCGGCTGACGGGATGCCCTGGGCTGCCAGTGGAGACACTGGAGATCTGCTGAGAGACATCCTGGACATGCTCCTTCCCTCCTGTATGGAACCAATAGAGAAACAACCAACCATGAGCTGTCGAGACCACACCAGAAAGTCTACCTCCATCACTCAAACAGGAATTATAAAGTCTACCTCCATCACTCAAACAGGAATTATAAAGTCTACCTCCATCACTCAAACAGGAATTATAAAGTAGACCTCCATCACTCAAACAGGAATTATAAAGTATACCTCCATCACTAAAACAACAGCTGTTTCAATGCACTCAGAGAAAGTCTGTTTATATCCCAGCATAACTTGTGGTCAATATCTATTAGACATCGTTTGGAAGGTTAAGACCTGCTTGGTGGCTTGACCACCTAATCCACAAAGTCACTTCTTTAAAATGTCACTCTTTTCAGCCAAATTTTGATGTTGCTATAGGAAAGCATTTTTATTTTTGTTAGTTTGATAGAGTTTATGTAAAATGCATAAATAAGATTGTTTCCAAATTCACATTTCCATGGGTTCGACAGATGTTCATGGCTCTACATTAGTGGAACAGAGGGCGTTTATGACCCAAGGGCAGCATGCAAGGGCAAAAACTGGATGAATTAACCCCCCCCCCCCCCCCCACAAAGTCTAGCAATTGTGAAGAAGTTCTTTGAACCATAAAAGGTGAACAGGAGGTGAACTTCATTCAATGGTTGTCCTAAGGCAAGGTGCCCTGGGCTAAACGCGCCAACACGCCTCCGAGTATAGGGTGTTGTCTATCAGAAGTCCAAAGAGGTCTCGTAGAAAACACATTATATATCGCAAAAACAAAGGGTGTTATGTTTAGAGGACCACTAAATTATATTCAAAATTCTCTATCATATTCTATTATTTACATATCATGAATCCTATTACGTACATTTCAATGTAATAAATTAGACATGCAAGTTAGATTATTGTACAAAATCTAACCAACAGATTGCCTTAACGGCAACATAATGGTCGCATACCGCACAATCGAAATCACGCCAAAGAATAATTGGACACTTTACACAATTCACCTACAAATGTTTCAGTTAAAGGCACTGAACCCACCCTACCGTTTCAAACATTCTAGGAGGTCAGATGCGTTCCGGAGAGGATTCTATCAGTTGCAGTAGAAGCGCGCTTCCGTTTCGGTATGGTTTATTAATCCAGGAATTTCTCATCCAAATAATGGCTTCTTTGTTTTCTCGTTCAATGCCGTCCAAATATTTAGAAACTTTGAGGGGAAAATCTGGCCTATTCACGTATTAGTGTCTGTTGCTTTAAGACGACAGATACATGTTCTCTTCCAAAATATCTAGAACGAGGCAAAGCGGGCGTCCTTACCTGAGAGGACACAGACACCGAAGACATAAATATCTTCTCCTTTCCAACAATATTTAAAAAAAACGTTGTAATTTGGCTGGTTCCCTGAACGTCGTTTTCCTCGTCTTCCTTTTCTCCAAAATGAACTCGTCGAGCTTCTCATGGAGAAACAGCCAGTTGGTCTCCAAATAAGAGGAGGGCTGAAAGAATTCTTGCTCCGGGCAATCCAAACGCCCGAAGGGCAAGGATTAGGGTTACAATAGCGCAGCCTTTTCTCGCGCCTCAACTCGCTTTCAGCAGAGGAATATTTGATCCTCTGCCTCCTATTCCATCGTGTCAATTTGATTTGATTAAAATCATAGTTTAGCCTATTTCACTGAAACAAAGACAGTTCTTTTAAGAAGTATAAATATTACCATTAGATATCACATCCATACCTCCAGAAAGCCTTGCAATTGTTGTAAAAACCATTGATAAAGATTGTTTATGACGAGTGAATTTTATAAGAGTATTGTTTTTGGTGCGTTCAATTTTCAAATTAGAAGAGTGCAAGTAAGGCAATTAAGCGTCAGTGCAGCAGGCCTATATATTATCGGTGTTAATAACTGACTTCCGTCTTTCTTCCCAATCGTTCATTTTTAACATCAAACATCCCTCTGGCATTGAAACCAAATGACGTCTATCGTCATGCATTATGCCATTGCAAAATGCGCCTTCTCAGCTGCCTCAGGTCAAATGCGCCATTTCAATTATTGCGCACTGGTAGATGGGGATGTGCGCCGCAGGGGCGTACAGGGCAGGCTCATTCGTTTCACTCTTCTTATTTGAACTCGGCTTTGTTTGACTTACCCTATATATTGAATATGCCAATGCATGATTTTGTAAAAGTTCATCATCATTTAAGTTAACATCATAATAACGAATTTAGTCCTTTTGCGTTCCAATGCACACAACCTTACGCAGAGAATAAAATGCATCTGTATTCATTTTGCTCCCCCCTATGAAAAATCAATTGCTTATACATGCTCAAAATGAAGACTCACTGTTTTCAGTTAAATCCAGTTCAATTTGTGTTGCAACATTGACATGAATCGTTGCATAAGTAAAATTGCTTAGTATGTGGATAAGCTATCCGTCTATTTGTCTGCTTGGTGATTTTCACTTACAGGACCTGAGGAGAAATTAATGTAGAAACAACTGAACTGGTTACTGATATCTTCATTCAACATTAGAGGAATCTCTGCTATATTTTCCTCACCAGTTAAGTCAACCACAGAAATAGAGCAACACACACAACGTCTGTTTGACACCAAGACTCAGTGTTACATTGTCCCCTTCCATTTGTTTTTGCCCCAGGCTGAGACTACATGTGTCTCTCTTAGCCGTGCAAACCAACAGCAGGACTTGATTCTTTTCCCCCCTCCTAATTAAAGAAACCCTGCAGTTAGTTCAATTAGATGAAGAAAAGGAAAGATGTTGTGAATTTAAAGATTTAAATAGCTTGTAAAGCCACCCCAGGCACCAACAGTTCATTTTCGTAATTTATGAATTTTATGCGAAGAGACGGCAGAAAATGAAGAGAACAAGATTGGAGTGACTTCGTCAGTTCCGTCCATAGCCGTTGATCTTTTGAGAACATCACTCAAAACCTCAGACATGTCACGTTTTCATTACCATTGAACAGGATTCGATGGTCTATATACTTGGCGAGAAGGTACCCTTAGTAGGCCTACATGCATTTGAAGGCTGTTGAATGCTTTACCAAGCTTTGTTTGGATGACAGTGTATCCCGGTAGTAAAATGTAACACGTTTGAACAGTCAAAAAGTTGCATAGATATAAGCACAAAATAATTTGATTAATTGTGTAGAAATGACAGTTTCTGTCAAACTCATTTGAAGATAAGAAATGTTTTTGCTGTGGTTTAAACGTGGTTAACGGTTGGCCCTGTATTGTGTATAAAACACCAGACTATAATTTTGCTATTAACCGCATTCAAATAGTATCTCCCACGGGGGTGATTGGCGTGTGTGTGTGTCTGCGGGGAGGGGGTTGCAGTTGTGCCCCCTTGTCCTTCTTGTGACAGGCATCCCACGGGGCAGAGACCTGATGAGACAGAAGGGAGAGGGGGAGGAACCCGAGGGCCCCCGAGGCAAGGAGAATGAGACAAGATGACAGTACACGGAAAGGTGACAGACACTACAATGTGTGGATGATTTAGACAATTTCCTGGACAAGAAGCAGGGAGACATTACCTCTAAGTGTCTTCAACATTGAAAAGATACAGTTATGTAAACAAAAGGCTTCGCAAAACGTTTATTTAGCACTCACTTCAAAGCTTCACCACACTTTTGTGTTGTCACAAACTCAAAATGCATCATGTAACAATTGCAGTTGTAAGGCTAAGATTGTTTGTAATGGGTTTTTGTTAGTAAAGGAACTGGATAAAAACATTTGATTTAAACAACTTGCTATGTAAAATTGGCACAAAACACTAAGCGTCAGTAAAATGTATAATCTAAAGTCTATATAATCTCAAACTGGCAACCCCGCCCTGAGTCAGTAGAGATCTTCAAAAGGCTTTGAGTAGTTAAACATCTGATAATCCATGTAGTACAAGTCATAGACCTTCTGCCGCTGCGTCGCGCTCAATTGCGCAAAGTAGTGCTGGGTGATTTTGGAGCTAGTCCTCTCCTCGTGGGGGTTCCTGTCTTTGAAATCAGGAAACGTGAGGTTGCTTGGCGCCCCAATGCTCCGCAGCAGAGAGTTTGCCTCCTCTCCCATGTTCTCAAACCTCCCAATGAAGGTGTATTGGAGCACGCAGGGGCTGCAGAGTGTACTGACGGGCATCCAGTGGATGTCCATCCCTATGGACCGATGCACGTCCACGAGGTAGCTGACAAACTCCAGGAAGGTGACGCCGGCGCCCGTCCTGCGGGCGGTCCGCGTGGCGTTGGCGCGGTACGTTTTGATGATGGGCCGGCCGTACACGGAGTGGTAGAAGGGGTTGGGGCTCTCGAACTTGTCGCGGTACGCCGACACCAGCCGCTCGAAGGGCTCGCGCACAAAGATCACCTTGCGGTACGCGCTGAGCTTCTGGGCGCGGGCGGAGGGGTTGTAGCTGTCCAGCTGGCGCAGGTGGTTGGCGTAGTGCGTGACGTTGTGGGAGATGAGGCGCGTGGACTTTGCCCGGCCACTCAGGACCATGAGCACCCGCTTCCAGTTGGAGCAGCCGGCTTTGGGCACCTCGCAGTAGAGCAGTTTCCAGCGGTCCTCCACGTACACCCGGGCCACCTGGGCCGGGGCCAGCGGTCGCTCGCCTGCGTTGGGCTGGTACTTGGCGCACACCTCCCTCAGCAGCTGCTTCCGGGACTCCTGTGTCCGGCCCGGCCGTGGCGCCGGTGGGTCCTCCGCTCTGGCGGGGGCGCTAGAGGAGGGGGAGTTACCTTTAAGCAGCAGCTCCCTGTGGCGTTGGGGGGACTGGTCGGCTGCGGCCGGGGAGGGGGAGCGCTGGAGCTCCTGGAAAGCCGGTGGCTGCCCAGGGAAGTAGGGGTCAAGCCTACTGTCTATGTCAGAGTGGACCTCAGCCACAGACGCCATGTGAAGCTCCTATAGCAGAGGGAACGAGAGCACACGGTCAAGGTCGTGCTCTCCCATTAAAAGGACAGGGTACAATTAGGCTTTACTTGGCCAATGAACTTTTCGCTTGTGCAATTAGATAATTTAGCGTGAAATTGTTTGGCATCTGTTCAACAGACGTGTAAAAGCAGAGTTTCTTTACCCGACACTATATTGTGAAATCAGCGTCAAACTACATGTCACAAAATGCAATGCTTAACTTTAACAGTCCACAAGATGGCGCCATGTTTTCATTTTAAGCAGCTGACTTGAAACAAAGGCCTCTTTCTGTATGAGCTCAATGAGAAAGTGGGGCTGCAGTAACAAGGCAACAGTTTGTCTTACCCTCCCAACAGGCCATTGAGGAGGGGGCACAAACTCTGCATCTGGAAAGACAAAACATTAACATTTAAAGACAGGAATGTCAATCACTCAAGCCAGCAATGGTTGGAATCTAACAAATTCTCTACTATTTATATACAAAGTTACTGCTAATATTATGCATTGTGGGGAGATATGCTGCTCTTTTCATGCATTTTGGCTGACCATGTTCTTCAGACAGACATTACTAGGTTTGTTCCACAGGCTAAATAAATGAGAGAGAGAGAGAGACAGACAGAGAGAGAGAGATAGAGAGAGAGAGAGAGAGAGAGAGAGAGAGAGAGAGAGAGAGAGAGAGAGAGAGAGAGAGAGAGAGAGAGAGAGAGAGAGAGAGAGAGAGAGAGAGAGAGAGACTTCAGACCCAGGGGAGAGATGGTGTGCATTACAGATGGTGTCGTCCAAGATGACTCAAGATTAAAATTTGATAGAGAGCCCAGGTGTGTCTGTGTATAACTGACTATGTATTTGATTGCTGAGTGTCCATGTGGGAGCTTGCATGTCTGTGTACAAAATGGAACTACACATGTTTCACATCAGGCCAAAAACCAGAGAAAAGTGGAGAACAACTAGAATTGATTGGAGTTAAAATGTAAGAAAAACTGTAATCCTCCATTGGACTCCATCAGTTACAGCTATATATACATATGTGTGTGTGTGTGTGTGTGTGTGTGTGTGTGTGTGTGTGTGTGTGTGTGTGTGTGTGTGTGTGTGTGTCTGTGTCTGTCTGTGGGCGTGTCTGTGTGTGTGTCTGTGTCTGTGTGAGTCTGTGTGTGTGTGATCTAGGTAGCAGAGAGAAACACAGAGGGCTGGTGTGGGAGAAAGGATGGTTTATATTCAAGGCAGGTGCCAATAAAGCACGCAGGGTAGTCCCTGTCTCCTTTTGTAATCATTGACCGTGCTTAATCAAGCCATCCAGTCTCCCTGTCCATTCAATTACATCGCTGTGTTGTTACAAGCTATTGAGTACCAATTTCCTTTTCTGACACATCAATTTAATCTAGCATTCTGGGGAGAGATGACGTAAAATACCCATAAATGCCCTGTCAGCAGAATAAAGCTCCAGACAGGCCTGGTTCATTTGGGCTAGATTGCGAAGCTGTTAAAAATAGCACATGATGAATTGCAAAGCACTGACAGCCTGTGGATTGAACATCAGAGACAACTCGTCATTTCCATTTGAATAGGCCCACTGATATTTGAACTAGTTCAAGTTACTAGAAGCAGTTTATCTGTAGGAGATGATTTCGGCTAACCCTATCGTGTGCTTAGTGTCATTATGTTTCCCTAATCGTTGCAAAGAAGACGTGGAGAATGCTGGTGGTCACTGCATATCGCTAGCACGATCAACGACTATACTCCAAGTAGTGGCATCTCTTCCTGATTTGGTGACGCACGTCATTGTGCCATAAAGCAATTTGTCAGTTTCTCGAGAGATTGTGCCCGGTGGCAGACAAAAATTTGTGTTAAATATTGAGACTTAAAGGGGACTAATCCGAACCGTGATTTTTTCATCCTCCCATAGACATTACAATGTGCTATCAGAAGAAATGTATTGATAATACGTTAATATAAAAAGGTTGCCTATAGTTGCTTTAAGAGCGCAGCATGAAAGGTTTTGATGGGATAAACCTTCAGGCTAAGAGCTTAAAAACAATTTATTTTTGGACGACTGAGAAACATAATTGTTGCACCACATTTGGTATGTTGTCAATAGGGCTACAGAGAACATGCCTTACTGCAATAATTTCGCGAGATAGGATGAAACGTGATCTCCCTTCAGCATACCGTATGGCTGTTGGCTTTTTAGAACGGTCTAATGCTTGTGGCTCAAATGGGCACAAATCGAACTGGAAGGTTGATCGCGACAGACAAATGGGCTGGGGAGCCACAGACGAGGGCAGCGCTGTCGCTGGTATACCGACCTCCTCTTCAGTCTAACCATGTAAACTGCCTGGAGCTTCTCGTAGTTCATTTGGAGCCGAATCATTTCCCTGCTCATTCGGAAGGCCATTGTGAGCTTCTCAGGACAGACAACCCCAAGGTAGACGCCTCTCTAAGCAACAGAGGGGACTTGACATTTTCCCAGATTAACACACAAACTCTTATTGTGGAGCAGTGTGGCCTTTCCCACAGCCAAGAGTGTACGTGGCTGCTAGTTCAGCATGCTGGTTGTTGTGTTAGTGGGGCATAGGTGGATGTTGCACCATCAAGGGTCTACCAACCACCAGCCCGCTCACACGTTCATTCCACCAGGGGAATGCCCTCATGCTGGGCCTCGGTCAAAAATAGGAAATGTGGGATGTGATGTGCTGGACCTCATACATACATGAGAATGTGTGTCTGTCGGTGCGTTCCTGATTCGCTAGCATGTTTAGCCGGTTCCACAGAGGAAAAAGAAAGGTTCTACACTTATATCTCACTCTATGGCCATATGTGTATTGCACATGCTAATATTGGATATCCTGCTTGGGTGTAATGTACATCCATAGTTTTGAATCGCTTTACAGTGCTCTTACAGCAGGTGAAAGATCATTCAGAGTGTATTAGTGGCCATTAGCAAGCCATTACAAAGAGCTTCCCTGGGCCTTGCCTAACATGATAGTAGCACGATAACGAGAATATCAAGCAGCCTAATTCCATAGAGTTTTGAGTCAAAGCAAGTCTTCAAAATGCCCATAACTTCGCTCTCATTCACTAGGTGCTAGCAAAGAACAGTGTAGGGACCTATTAGCACCAGCCCACTCAGACAAAGCCGGTTTACTGTTGACAGTACTCAGCAGGCGCGAACTGGTGCTTTGTATAACACTGGCTCGGCTGCAGCCTAAATACAAACACACACACACACACACACACACACACACACACACACACACACACACACACACACACAGAGACAAACACAAAGTCAAATATCCTACTACAAACCCATGCACACATAGGTGGGCACACAGAGACCCACAAGCATACCTACTCGCATACCATAACACACACACACACACACACACACACACAAACACAAAGTCAAATATCCTACAACAAACCCATGCACACATAAGTGGGCAGAGACACACAAGCATACCAGCTCGCATACCAACATACACACACGCACAAACACATAGAAGGGTATGCAGCCCATGTGACCCTTGTCCATGTTGCGTGTGCCAGAGGGAGCAGCAAATACAGATGGCCGTCGCAGCAGCAGCTCCAGAAACATCTTGACACTGAAGGTTACCGGCATCATCGTCCTGGCACGGCACGAAGAGAGAGCGAGAGAGAGAGAAAGAGAGCGAGAGAGAGAGACAGAGAGAGACAGCGCTAGGGAGCCGTTCCGGGATCCACACGTTGTTATTTTTGGCTGCCCATTGATTTCTGTGGAGCCCCTGGTGTCCTGCTGCAACAGGCTGAGTGGAGAGACTATCGAAGAGGGGCCCTATTTCAGGAGGCGGTGAACACAGGCGCCGCGGGAGCGCGGCCACGAAAAGACAACGCGCCTTCCGGCCACCTGCCCACCATGTGTCTGTTGGTCCGGACCACGTCGTGATCTGACGGCTCTTGGCACGGCTCGGCCCTCTGGTGAGAGGTGCAGTGACTGTGTCCTTCACATTGCGGCAGCGCAGGGGCCAGGGATGCTTTACTGATCTATTTGAGGTAGACGTTCCACTGGATCCCCTCTCTGCAAACCAAACACGCCCCCGACAAGCGGCACAGACATCCTCAAAGCCAGCACCGACTCGGGACTTCTAAGTCTGCGCTTGCCTCCCTCCCCTCCCCTCCTTCCCTCCCACCTTGCATCTTCACCAGCCTTTGTCTGAAAACTTCCAAAACGTCCTCCTACTGTTTTTCGCCCTGCGCCCATGAAAGGCGCTTCGGAGGTGTCGTCAGCCCCGTCAGCCTGTCGGTGCCATGGCGATGGGAGGCAAGCGCAGAGGGGGGTCTTGATTGACAGCAGCGTGTCAGAGGAGGGAAGTTGGCGGGGTGGCGACGGTGCCGTGGCCCTGACCTACACCGGGGGTCATCCGCCCATCGGTTATGTGCCAGCGCCCGCCGCACGTGACGGACAGACTCGGAGGCCGCCGGCGAGACAAGCTTTGCCAGCCTATGGGTGAGGTGGTGTGTGCCGCCGGAGTGCCCACCACATGCCAGCCGGGAGGCGGATTTAGAGCGCTCTGCTGTCAGTCCGGCACTGAACTCTTTCAGTCACGACCGTGGCTTCTGCCAAGCGTCCTCTTGTCAGTATGTCAGTCCGTTACCCATTAACGGCCGAATAAAAGGGCATAATTGTTTGTCTCGAGAAATTGTAGTCGTGGCACCGTATTCGCATTCTCAGCAAACCTGTCATCCTGTCACAGGGAAAAAAGGCGGTTTAAGAACTTCTGTAGCAAAAGCCTGTAGTGTATGCTAGAGACTGTTTTGTTTTCACAGACACAACGGTTGTTCCTACTTTTTTGTAAACACAACTTCACTGCTGTAATTCCCAAGCATGTGACTTTTATCCCGACTATATTCTCCCCTTCAGCAGTCTCGCCAACCCTACTGAAGCCACCTGACAACTTCATAACTCGTCAGAAGTGCAAACCGTAGCTAAACAAGTGCCAAAGCGAAACCAAAGCAGAACCTTGGACCAAGCACAGGTGTGTTTACTGACATGCAACCCCCGTCGATGGTGCTAGCTCCTGTGGGATCCTAATTAATTACACACAGCCCTGTTTAATGCAGAGCTCAGCACCTGCTCCAGCCTATCCCATTGGACCTTGTGTGCCACAGCTGGTGCCAGTGACCTGGGAATGCGCTGTGCTAATGATAGCGCAATAGAATGGCGTGTCTTTGGCTCTGAGGTGTACACACACAAACACTTAGGATAAAGTAGGCAGGCTTGAAGGCACACACAAACACGGGGCCCGATTAGGGGCTGCCATCCGACCATGCACGCAAACACACAACAACCACAACACAAACAAACAACTACAACACAAACATATCCATGATAAATATAGCCCTCTAAATGAATATATCCTCCTGTTAATCAGTGTGAGAAATAGTGACTGCTGACAACTGAATTTGCCACCTGGGCCTATTTACTAAACACATTTCAAGACCGTTAGCTTATCAAAATACCTATTATAAGCTCTGAATTCAAAGTGCTTTCCAGCCTACATAGAGAGCAAAGAAAATTGCTTTCACAAAAGAGGATTTATACTGTATTAATGTGTGTGTGTGTGAGAGAGAGAGTATGAATATTACTTTGCTTGAATAAAAGGTTGCTACCAAAAGAAAGGACAGGGATATCAAAGAGAATCAACCATATATCCATGCTATGCCTACTGTTTTATTCATGTTGCGTTCATGATGCATACCCCCTATTCCCTGATCAATACAAGTTCGGTCTGCATCTAATTCTTGCTTCGTGATGTTCACATAATTGACTGCAGCTTTGGGAATGAATTAACTATAACAAACAATATATTGACACAATTGAGCTAGCATGGAATTTAATTTTAATCCAACATCATAAAAAAAAGCATACAGAAAGACCTATTAAGCTTGAGCTCAGAACGATCCTCAAGAATTGCTCACTGCTGCTTCACAATGCTACATTGACCTTGATATAGGCCTGAGATGAATCATTATCGGAGTTTGATTACTAATCCCTTACTTACCATACTGTACATCTTACATACACTTGCCAGATCTAGTTCAGATGGGTCCTGTGTGAGCTTGGGGGGAGTTACTTGCCCTCTCCCTCGCCCCCGATCACACCAAACATTGAATCACTTTTTAATGTGTTCCGGTGTCGGTCCATTGGGTGCAATTTTGCTGAAGTAGGCCCTATTGCTCCAACGCCTTTGCATCAGCAACTGGAAATAAAGGAGTCCTTAGTGATATCAAGCCATAGAGAAATGACTCCAATGTGCTGTTTGTCCTGGCTGCGTCGCGTAACTAGGTTTTTATGAGTTTTTTCACTGCTGGCGGATTTAACTAATCTTTTTTTATTTATTTTTTTGCCACTCGTATCTGGCAACCTGTTCTAGTCATTCTTTAGAGTAAAAACAAAGGCTATACACACCTGGTTTGCGTGCGCACCTGTGTGTGTATGTGTGTCTGAGTGTGTGCATGCTGGGGCCTAACTCTCTTTCTAGACACAAACTTACTCTGACGAGTATCTCATTAGATTAAGCTGAAAAATGGTTCCATTCTTAATAGTGTGCAAGCGTGCACATGGTGAGCCCTTGTTTGCGAGTCCGCCGCAAGTGAGGACTCTGACCATCCTTAAGAAACGTGCCCGCGTGCCCTAACAGACAACGCTATGCGATCCGTCTCTGTGTTGACATTGGGGGCCGCATCCTCTGGTCCTTCCTTCCATCTAAATGCCTCTACTCATTACCCTGGCGCTGAGCAGGAACCGCTGTGACAGGATGGCTCTCACCAGCTCGCTGCGGAAGCCTTTCAAGCCACGCTGAAAACGCCTTCAAATATTCATAACCTTTCCATCAATAAAATATGCCCTTTGGTGAGGTTAGAGGGAAGAATGTGCAGAAGAGTGGAAGGCAGAGGGGGGAGTACGAAACACACTTGTAGTACAATTGTATTATATCACCAGTGTGTTGGAAGTATCTCTGTAGTATTTCTGTCGAACTATAAAATAAACTGGAAGCCGCAAGTCTCACGGATTCATTGCAAAGGCGTTGAAGCCAAAAAAACAGCTTTCTCAGACTTCTTCGAATAGTGACAACTTCCGGAGTCGAGAATGGAAGTTTGACGCCATGCATGAGATGCGCATACTCGCGACCAGCACTGCCATGTCACTGACGTCAATACTGTAATCCGCATACATTTCTCAGGCCAATCTAGATCGATGACTGAAACACTTGGCAGCCATTTTTTATGTAACGTTACATTTTTCAACCAATTTAGCATGCATCTCTGAACATAAAGCACAGTAGTGGAGTAGTCACAGATGGTTAAACTTACAGAACAAAATGCACTGCCCTAGCATGGAGGACCGGTTTGAACGGTTGTAAGCTCCAAAACAGCAATATTAAACTAATCCAGTCACGGGCCAGATGTACGTCAACATTCGGTCCAGATCGGTACAACGGGTCCACCCCAGTGTCTTTTTGCACAATGGGCCAAATCCTTTGTGGATCTGGATTACAGACCACTAACAGTTTTGTGCCAGAACTGGCTGAGAACAGGGGAGTCAATGCACGGCCCAAATTCGACGCAGATATGTTATCCACATATTTTGCTCTGGTCATCCCTGGGCCATATGTGTTCCAGATTGTACCCTGGGCTATATGTGTTCCAGATTGTACCCGATCGCCACATGAGCATTATATTACATAGTTCAACGGTGACATCAAAACCATTTCTCCTACGACTTCAGTCATGATGTTGGCGCTAACAGCGACACCATTAACCCACTCATTCAAGTGGATCATTGATAGAAGCTCAACATCATTTGGAGGAGGCTACTCAAAAATGCTGAGACGTTTGCTTGTTTTCACAAGTTGCACAATAGTGTTTGATCCAGTAGTTATTTTTATGTTTTATACCTTATCTGCGCCCAGTTTACGTAAATGCAGGCCATCACACTGGATTTAGCCCATTGTGCAAAAAGATACTGGGGCGGACCCGTTTTACCCGCGGAGCCCCTGTGCGCCTTTGTGCGGAATGTCGCTGGAACCATCTGATTGATACTTGTGATGATAAGATGTTTAATATTCGTGTCAGTCCCAGTATCATATTCCCTTTCAATCATGTTTTTTGTTTCCTATTCTACTACTAATAATAAAAAATATAATAGATCACTAGTAATATGTGGGTATAAGTAGTGGTGATAATATTGGGACTGATACAGTGCATCCGGAAAGTATTCATACCCCTTCACTTTTTCCACATTTTATTATGTTACAGCCTAATTCCAAAATGGATTAAATAAAAAAAAATTCTCAACATTCTACATACAATACCGCATAATGACCAAGTGAAAAAGTTTTTTTTTTATTTTTTGCAAATGTATTAAAAATAAAAAAATAAAATATCACATGTACATAAGTATTCACACCCTTTGCTGTGACACTCAAAATTGAGCTCAGGTGCATCCCGTTTCCACTGATCATCCTTGAGATGTTTCTACAACTTGATTGGAGTCCACCTGTGGTAAATTCAATTGATTGGACATGATTTGGAAAGGCACACACCTGTTTATATAACGTCCCACAGTTGACAGTGTATGTCAGAGCACAAACCAAGTTATGAAGTCCAAGGAATTGTCTGTAGAACTCCGAGACAGGATTGTATCGAGGCACAGATCCGGGGAACGGTACAAAAAAGTTCTGCAGCATTGAAGGTCCCAACGAGCACAGTGGTCTCCATCATTCGCAAATGGAAGACGTTTGGAACCACCAGGACTCTTCCTAGAGCTGGCCGCCCGGCCAAACTGAGCAATCGGGGGAGAAGGGCCTTGGTCAGGGAGGTGACCAAGAACCCGATGGTCACTCTGACAGAGCTCCAGTGTTCCTCTGTGGAGATGGGAGAACCTTCCAGAAGGACAACCATCTCTGCAGCACTCCACCAATCAGGCCTTTATGGTAGAGTGGCCAGACGGAAGCCACTCCTCAGTAAAAGGCACATGACAGCCCGCATGGAGTTTGCCAAAAAGCATCTAAAGGACTCTCAGACCATGAGAAACAAAATTCTCTGGTCTGATGAAACCAAGATTGAATTCTTTGGCCTGAATGCCAAGCGTCATGTCTGGAGGAAACCAGGCACTGCTCATCACCTGGCCAATACCATCCCTACAGTGAAGCATGGTGGTGGCAGCATCATGCTGTGGGGGTGTTTTTCAGCGGCAGGAACTGGGAGACTAGTCAGGATCAAGGGAAAGATGAATGCAGCAATGTACAGAGAGATCCTTGATGAAAACCTGCTCCAGAGCGTTCTGGACCTCAGACTGGGGCGAAGGTTGACCTTCCAACAGGACAACGACCCTAAGCACACAGCCAAGATAACAAAGGAGTGGCTTTGGGACCAGTCTGTGAATGTCCCTGAGTGGCCCAGCCAGAGCCCAGACTTGAACCCAATAGGAACATCTTTGGAGAGATCTGAAAATGGCTGTGCACCGACGCTCCCCATCCAACCTGAAGGAGCTTGAGACGATCTGCAAAGAAGAATTGGAGAAACTGCCCCAAAATAAGTGTGGCAAGCTTGTAGCATCATACTCAAAAAGACTTGAGGCTGTAATTGCTGCCAAAGGTGCTTCAACAAAGTATTGAGTAAAGGGTGTGAATACTTATGTACATGTGATATTTTATAAAACCTTTTTCACTTTGTCATTATGCGGTATTGTGTGTTGAATGTTGAGTATTTTTTTTTATTTAATCCATTTTGGAATTAGGCTGTAACATAATAAAATGTGGAAAAAGTGAAGGGGTATGAATACTTTCTGGATGCACTGTATATTTGGTCATGTTAGATCACTCACTGTGGCACAACAGCTCTACCTGTGCCCTTCACATTAGGGATCCTTCCGGGTACATTACTTGGTTCTGGGACTGCCTCTGACATTAAATCAAATGTAAGAAATGTATGTTATATTTGTCTGCACAAGTAGCCTACCCCCGCCCTACAAAACAAGAGTGTTCTGATCGTCTTTCACATTTTGCAATCAGACTGTTGCTGTTACTTACCTCTTCACCTTCTTCACCACCAGCAGCAACCTAGTCTGCTAGCTGCTGCATATGTAGACTACAATAGACATCAGTGTCTCACACTTAAAGCAACAGAGGTTACTATTTTCTATTAACGCAATATCAATACATTTCTTCTAATAGCACATTGTCATATCTATTGGAGAATGAAAAAAATCACTGCTCAGATCAGTCCTCTTGAAGTCTCAATATTTAATGCTCATTTTGTCTGCCACCGGGCACGATCTCCCGTGAAACTGTGACAAATTGCTTTATGGTACGAGGAAGTTTGTCTCTTAATCAGGAAAAGCATCCGTCTTCTTTGCGACGTTTAGGAAAAATAATTACACCAAGCAAACAGTAGGGGTGCCAAAATCACCTCCTATAGAATGCTGCCTCTAGCAACTTTAAGTGGCTTGGTGACATACCATTTTTGTATTTACAAAGCACTTGTTAGTATTGGAAATGGTTATAGGTCACAACGCCACACAATAAATTGACACTAAACTTGAATTGTGGTTTGTAGGCAAGGTATTGCATTATATTTTGTTTTGCAAGCCTGACATCTTGGCACTGTAGCCTAAAATGTTGCCGTACCTGTTTCTTCGTCACTACCCATTTCTGGCGCTTGTCCTTGACCTTTAGGCCTATGGCTGCAAAAGCAACCAATTGAAGGCCTGAGGGAGCTCATTGTGTTAGAGCAGTTTAAAAACTCTTTCCCCGAATCGGTGGCTACCTACCTGGGTCGATTCCAATCGATGTTTAAGAAGGGTACTTCATGAAGGTTCCTCCGCGAGTGGCCACTTTTGTGACGTTTTATTCGTCATCGAGTGGACACTTGATGGAGAGGCAGGGAGGCGAGGTGGGACTTAACTTTTCAAATTGGAACCGACTCATCCTTCACCAGCAAGAAGAAACCAATAACAATGGAAAGTTTTACAGCAGTAGCGTGTGGCCTTTACTATCTTCAATTACTCCGAATAACCCATGGGAAGATTATGAGAAGAAGAAGACGTTTTCGTTCTGTGCTTGCTCTAAATTAACATGTAAGTTATATTTTGTTAACTTTTTAATATAAACTATTTGCTACGCTATATTTTAGCATAAAGCTACCTAAGTTAAATAGTTATAAAATAAATCAGTTCTAGCTAATTTGTAGTAATGGAGAGAACGAAAACGGTTAATTTGAAATGGTGAAGAACCTTTCAACCTGTGTTCGTCATTCATCGCAAAGAATTCTGGGGCAGATTCTGTTAAAAGTCAGCTTTGATGCGCCCTTTGCCGGAGGAAGCATAGAAGGTTACACGTAGCCACTCGCTCTTCGCTTATAAGCGATTGGAATGACACTCAATATGGCGGCGCGCGTTCACGTCGAGGAAGTGGTTAGTGTCGAGGAGAAGTCGGCAACTTTAAGGGATTGGAATTGGCCCCGTGTGAGAAGGGTGCAACAACTGCTTTGGTTAGCTGTTTTAGCAGATGCATACATGCTGATCCATAGTAAGGGTGCTACGGTCCCTTGTTTCTGTAGTAGCAATCTCGAAAAGAGCTTTTCCTATAATTCCAACACCGTCATCACCCCTGCTTGAGCAATTACAATTCCACTCCTACCACCAGGTCCATTCCTGCTACCAGTGGGATTGGATGTGGGTCGAATGTGTCATGTCTGCAATAACAACGGTCACTGGCAAAATAAGTGTCCAGCTAATTTTTCTAAACACTTTACAAGTAATGTCCTCCATTTGAGAAGTAGGCCTAACAGTGAAACCTTGGGGTTGGCAGCTCATGTCAGGCCAGTCAATGGTGAAGTTGGTAGTGGTGTCCCGTATGTTAGGCAAGCCCGAGGTTTTGATTATCATACGTTTGTTACGGATGGGTTAGTGTCAATAATTGGCGACGGCCATAACAGGGTGTTGCGAGACACTGGAGCTTCTCAAAGTATTGAGTGTGGGTCCGTCCTTCCATTTTCCAAACACACCAAAGGACTTGGTTTAAGGCAAATTAGTGTTCTTCAACACAAAGTCTATTTGCAGTCTGAGTTGGTCCAGGGGGAAGCAGTGGTTGGGGTTAGACCCTCACTCCAAGTTGAAGGGATCTTGCTGAGGAGCTGGTCTGGAAAAACTGTTCTCTGCGGCGCGAATAGTGTCAATGTTTTTTTTTGTTTTTTTTTACAAAATTTCAAATGGTACATAAACACCAGGTAGAAAGGTGCCCGTTTCCTCCTCCATTTCAAAAGGTGGATTACCTGTCACAGCACTTGAGATCAACTGCTTATGCTTGGAGACAGGATAAGAGGCAACAATTGCCTCACTCTCTCAAGTCTCCTTTGAGCAGTGAGGGCAGACTTAGCCCTGAGCCTCAAATTGCAGCCTCACCCCCTCGGGTAGGCAGTGGGTGTATGTCACGTAAGTATGCTGCATTCTCTGCAGTTCTATTTCTCTCTTACTGACTGCCAGAAGCAGTGCTTAACACTGGTGTTACGGCCTCCTTTCCTTCTCCTGTGTGTCTTAATTGTTTCTGTTCCAGGATGGCAGAAAAGGGGAGGAGCCCCGGATTGGGAACACCTGAGCCTGTCCCGTTCCTAACTTGTATTTAGTGACTTGTAACTTGTAGTGATGGGAATTTCGGCTCTTTTGGGTGAGCCGGTTCATTTGGCTCCGTTCACCAAAAAGAGCTGGTTAATTTGGCTCTCATTTGGCACATTGAAGCAGTTGGGGTTAGTTTACATTTGCTGACCCTTAACTATCATATTACATTGCCAACCTGATAAAACAATTATATTGATATAAATCAAATACTGACTAAATAATCACTCCCGTGCGAAATTGTATAATATGCATAATTGCAATACATTTTGGCTGTATGTTCTTTTTAAATGTTTACAAATGAAAAACAAATGCATGTATTTTTCAGGGAGATCTGGTTTGAATTCCTTTTTTTAGACAGCTAACCGATTATGTGATTTCCTATGAAAGACAAATTAGTTGAAAGTGTTGTTACTTTATTGGCTTGTGTAAAACTGTCACGTCGATTGGGCTTACACAATACATTTGATTGGTTGTTGGCATGTCAGTCACTGAGGCTGTTCAGGGGTTGTCACTTGACAGTCTGGGGAACAATGCAGAGAACATTACTTTGAGCAGTGCTACAAACATTTTTAATCAGGGAGCCGAAAGAAAGGCTCTTTTGCCGAGGTGATGCGGTTCCCTACGTTCACTGAAAAGAGCTGTTCGTTCGCGAACAACCCATCACTAGTATTTAGTGACCCTGGCATTTCCCAAGGGTGTGCCTCTATGAACAGAGCACCATACGTATTGCTGGTCTGAAAATAAAGATTCTTAAATTGAAACCCTGACTTGTCTCCCTCTTGTCACTGCCACACGAGCAGGTTGTGACAAGTGGGTCTCGTACGGGATAGCCAGTATATTGTGGCTATTTTGGTATTGAACCTTTGTAAGTATTTGTTGTGATTTGGTTGGCGCTACTTGTTTTATTGTTTGGGCCTTGTTAGTTTGTTTGCACTGATGTCACATGCGAGTGGCCAGCTTGATATTGGCGGATTTTGGATTGTTTTGTTAATTTGCTGAGCGCTTGGTTGGGAGATAAGTTTGGGGTTTGTAACCTTTTGTTAGATGCTGTGCTGGCATCCTGGTTAAAGTTTGTGGTCTTGGCCGAATCATTTCAGCTTATGCTGAACTTGTACACCTTTTTGGCACTTGATTATCGTTTGTGTTGGACCTTGTGTACCTTGTTCGAAAGCGGGATACTGTTATTTGTTTGCTGTGTCTGAATCTCTTGCCAACCGCTACTCTCCTCCGCCTTGGCCACCTCCATTCTGTGACTTGCGCTGATTTGAGCGCTCAGGCATTTTGAGGTGTATGTGGGTTCAGGTGTCTTACCAATGGTGGTATACACTGACCATTACCCTCTCACATTTCTGCACTCTATGCAGTGCCCTAACCAAAGACTTATGAGGTGGTGCCTCTATTTACAGGCATTCCACCTGGACGTTCGCCACATTAGAGGGTCAGAGAATGTTGTGGCCGATGCTTTGTCACGTGCCCCTACTCCCTAATTATGTGGTTATGACCACCACTTTTGTTTTTCTTTGTTTTATTTTGCGCTGTCTTTTGCCCTGTCGGTCCTCTGTCTTATTCGTCTGGCTCTTTTCACCCTCTTAAATCGCTTCCTAGGCACCTTTTTGCTGAGGTGGGGGGACCTGGTGCGTGGGGGCTGGAGTGATACTGAAGGATAGGGTATGCCAAATGCCAGGCCAGTATCTTGACCTTTATGTTTGTATAGATATTTGTGGTACTGTTGTTTTCGTGGATTTTTGCTTTTGTGTTTTTGATGGGACTTGTTTCGGGTCCTTGTTGGTCCCCGATTTTTAAGGGGGAGGGTGTAACGGCCTCCTTTCCCTCTCCCGTGTGTCTTAATTGTTTCTGTTCCAGGATGGCAGAAAAGGGGAGGAGCCCCGGATTAATAACACCTGGACCTGTCCCGTTCCTAACTTTTAATTAGGACCCTGGCATTTCCCAAGGGTGTGCCTTTCTGAACAGAGCACCATACGTATTGCTGGTCTGAAAATAAAGATTCTTAAATTGAAACCCTGATTTGTCTCCCTCTTTGTCACTGCCACACGAGCGGGTTGTGACACTGGATATCATCCATCTCGCGGTTGAGTAATTATAACAAAGCCATGTGTGACCTGGGATGACGTGGGCAATCCACACTCTTATATAAGCCCACGTCAACCAAACATCGGCTCCTTTTATCTTCTCGCAGATGGTTCTTCAATATCGCAAACAGCTATCGCACACTACTCTAAGCCAGTGTTTCTCAACCTGGGGGTCGCAAGATCATTTCTGGGGGTCGCCAGATTGTTGTGTGGCAAAAAACAAAAAATATGTTTTTACATTCTAGTCGATTTTATTGAGGTTCTGTTAGCCGACAAAGTCGACTTTTCAAAAGCTGATAAGTAAAATAGCAAAGATGTCTTCAATTATTCCTGTTTCCAGTGTGCCTGTTGAAAGGGGATTCTCTATTAAAACAAGACTGCAGCCAGATCTGGAGGGCAAAGTAAAGAGGCTGATGCGCATCGCAAGCAGCTCCAATGACTTGGGACAGCTTTGATTTTCAAAAAGTTGCTCACTTCGGCCCGGATGCAAGTGATTTCAAATTAAAATAGGGACATATTGTGTCCCAAAGCAACATTTCAAATTTTCTAATAAAAAGTATATCTAGACTTTTGTGTGACTCAGAGCTAACAAATAGGCACGTCTTGTCTTCCTTCTGTCTCTCTTTCCCTCACACACGCGCGCACATAAAGTGTTTTTAAATAAATAATTATTTTTTAAAAACCATTGGTGGCTAAAACGTTCGGGGTTAAAGCCCCTGCCTGGTTATATTTTACCTAAATTACCTGTTTTCACTACTGATCGTACCTGCCCAGTGCTTCAGTTCAATGACAGCTATAAAGTGTTTCTTGCTTTCCGCTTTTTGCTATATAATTTTTTTTTTGTGGTTGGGTGGCTCCCTGTTCTCCCACAAACAAGCTAATCTTTTAGCTATTCAGCATTCTTGGATTCCATGCATGTAGATCATGCTTTGCTCCTCTTCAGGCCGAGGATGGGCACAACCTTTGTCCATCATGCCTAGGCATGGAACACCTCAGACATGCCTTGTCTGATACTTCTTGCATGAACGGCAGCTACATGCCATACGCCTGCCGGACTGGCTGAGGCAGAGAATGCTTTGCCTGTTAGTGACATTAAACACAAATAGGTGGACAATTACAATGCACCCACCGGTAAGAAGGACAAGAAAAACAATCTGGCCAACAAGGTTGATGCCCTGATGAGTGAGTTCGCTCGAAGTAAGGCATTTCTACTGTTACCTAAGCAGGGGGAGGAGGATCTGGCTTCAGTAGTCGACCCTACTCCTACAGAGCTGTCCTTCAGCAGGATCCCTACTTGTCATGACGAGGACACGCTGTCAACTGCTGCCTCATGTAGTCAGTTTAATGAGGTGGGCGAGATGGAGGAAGGGGACGCGGCCTCCCACACGTCTAACATGTCACATGGATGGGCACAGGGCTTAGTGGCGGGATCAGAGGTTGGCTCATCCTCCCTGAAGCTTGCTCTCCGCATGGCCTAGGCTCGTCTAGAGCTAGATGAAGCCCCACACTGCACGTTTATCGGGTTGTGCATGCTTTTTGGTGATATTAATGCTACATTGCAGGGCCTCCAACATTAACCAACATGTAAAGTTCAACATAAAGCCAAGAATGTTTTTTTTTTGTTTTTACAACAATTCTACCCCCCCCCCCCCCAACAAAAAAATACATGCAAGTTATATTATGCTGGTAGTTAATATTTATTACATCAGAATCCTTCAATGTGAACAAAGCTTTTGCTTAATTAAGGCTTGCTAAAAATGCCTGCCTGTTGCCTTGTATTCACTTCATGTTGCATGTCAACACAGGACATATTTGTATCAAGACACTCTTTGAAAACAACACTTAAATACAATAAGCATTGAAACCTTAATATTAAAGTGTCTTAAAAAAAGAACCTGTATACAGTGATCCCTCGCCACTTCGCGGTTCACTTATCGCGGATTCGCTATTTCGCGGATTTTCATAATGCATTTTTTTTTTTGGGTGCATTGTGCTCTGCATTCTGATTCGCTAAAAACTCACTCCCGCTTCTTGTATCAAAACATGCTACAACGTAATCGATGGTGGCATGTCGGTGTACAAGGATCTTTTTGCAAAGAAGAAAAAAGAGCGACAACAGCTGCCTATTACTATGTTCTTCTCCCGAACAAACACCTGCACCGCGGGCTTCAGAAAGAAGAGAACACTGCAGAGCGCCAGTCAGGACAGCGGCCCATGAAGAGCAGTGAAACGGCCTACACGTGAGTCACTGTATTTGTATACATGTAATAGTTGCTAATTGTAAAAAAAAAAAAGTTTTCTATTTCGCGGTTCACTTATCGCGGGTCAAAAGTAACCCCCGCGATGTACTGTATATCAAAATAACCTGTATGCATACAAATGTATCAAAGAGCTTGGGTTTGGACATGCCTAACATTCATGGGTTGCAATGGTATTGGTCTGCTTGAAAGTTCATCAGGTTGAACAAGATGGATGTGTTTTACCATGAAAGGGTCACTATCACGGCACGCTTGCAGTACTTGGCAAAATTGGCCCAATTTGTTGCTACAGAATGAGGTTGACTTTATAAACCAGTCTTTCATGGCCCAAAAGAGCCTAAATTAAATGTCAAAGTTTTTTTGGATCCTCTTATTGATGAGCTTCAGCAACAATGGCAAGGAGTGCATATGACGTATGGAAAGCATTACAGGGCTGCTCTGCTTTGCATTTCATCTGACATACCTGCTTCCAGGAAATGTGGCGGGTCTGTTGGACATGGAGCTTTGAGAGGTACATATTTTTGTCAACAAAGGTTTATTTAATTGTGCTTAAATGGTGAAAAATGTATTTATTTTTGTAGGTTGCAGCAAGTGTCTGAGAACGTTCTCCAGGCAACGCTTCAGAAACAAGGCAGACTACTGAGGGTTTGATCGGGGAGAGTGGGTTCCATGTTCTTCATCAGAACATATACCCTATGCAAAGATGGGAACAAGAGCATTTACAATAATTGCAAGAAAGAAAATTGAGGATCAATATGGGGCCAGATGATCAGTCTTTGAGTTTTTCTGCCTTCCTTATTATGATGCCATAAGGTTTGTTCTTATTGATCCTATGCACAATCTATTGCTAGGAACTGCAGAACATATGTTCAGAGTCTGGACAGAACTTGATATACTCTCTAAAAAGGATCTTGAAACTCTTCAGAACAGAATGAACGTTATCAAGGTACGATGTTGGAAGAATACCATCTAAAATAGCCACTGGTTTCACAGCAGATCAGTGGAAAAAGTTTTTTCACTTTTTTGTTTCAAGGTTAATTTCGGATAGTCATTATGACATGTGGGGTATGAGTTTGTGCGTGCCTGCTCCATTTTTAGCTCTCGTGTTATTTCGGTGCAGCGTCTTGAGCGAGCAAGCTGCTATCTTCAGTCATTCCTGCGTAAATTCTAGAGTATGAGGAGCCCAGGCAGCACTGTACACCCAATATGCATCTCCACCTACGTTTGAGGGACTGTATCCTGGATTGTGGACCAGCATATTCCTTTTGGTGTTTTCCATTCAAACGCTATAATGGCATTTTTGGAAACTACCAAAACAATAACCTTTACAACAAAGCGCAAATGATGAATCAGTTTTTACAAACTCAACAAGCTAGCAGCTTGCTGTGGCCTGGTGACTATGGACTTTCATTGAAGGCCATTCTTCAACCTAAATTAACTGGAACTGTCCAAGATTCACTTTATGTTTCCTTGGGTAGTCTTTGTTTAGATATGCAGGGATGCAGGGTTGAGCCTCTTCCTCCTATTTCAGAAGTTGTTCTTCTTCCATTTGTCATGCACGAAATTGCCTTGAAAAGGACATAACCGGCACAAACTGACATAACAAAGGAAAAACTCAGTTTTAGCCTGTCTGCACGTAAACACTGAAAACTGACTTAAAAATATCCACCCTGGCCAGCGTTTAAAAAAAAAACAAAACCCGGCTACAAGTGGACAGGTGCCTGAAATGATTGATCTGAAATGTACAGGTCCAGAAACTCGTGTCAATGACTAGGGAAATCCTTGCCCACAACATGACACTCCAAATCTCATGGAAATTGAACTGGTCTGAAATTCTCCGTAAACTGACATTTCCATTGATCAGGAATATCCAGGGCTGGAAATCACAGTGTCACACAAGTGACTGGGCATTTGCGGGAGTCTGCAGAAATCCACTTACGGATACGGGAAATCCCTGCTATATGCCCATACACCTCAAATCTCACTGCAATTTACGAGGTTCGGAATCCCCCAGAAGTGTCACTTTTCGCGCAGTGCCAGTTACTGCGGCCCCTGTTAGCGCCTTTTTCAGACGGGCCCCTCAACCCTCTGCATTTGCTGTTCCCCCTTCAATGGACTATATGCCGGAACTCCAGAAATGCTGGGCAGATCCCAACATTGACACTGACTTGCCACCAGGTTTGTCACCTTTATCAGAGATCTGTAGGAGAACTCTCTGGACCCTTCCTGTGGTTCCTGGCCAACTGTTTGGGTCTGCAGCATAGCAGGCTCAGGAACACCCTGTTGAAGCAAACCAAGCTAGGCAACAGTTTGCTGGCTTAAACAGGCACATTCTGCTCCTGCGGTTTGGCACTCTTTTGGGAGGGAGGGTGTCGTGCACAGTTTTTTAGGACTGCCGGCGACAAAGACAGCTAGAGCAGGGGCTTAGCTGTGTTAGGAGGGGAGGGTTGGTTACCTCCTGTAGAGAGTCAGGGCCGGGGATCATAGACGAGTGCAATATCCGCTACAGCTTGCATTACTCCCTGTCATCTGGGGTGACCCCGACGCAACTATAACCCAGTCTACGCCGTCCAGTAAAGCCGTTTCCCCGGGGAGTTGGACGGCGTCCCAAGCTCGGACCCAGGAAGAGGGTCTTGGCAAGTGGGTGAGTTAAGCATTACAATTAATGTGTGTTTTTAGATAGGCCTAATGGCAATTAAGTGTAAGGAGGGAATACAGGCAAGGGTGGGGTAGCTGCGAGCCATATACGGGGCTTCCGTACAGCTTCATCTTGGGTGTATTGCTGTGCTGTGCTAGGGGTGATAATTTGCAGTGTCTCTTGTTTGGAGGGTGTCATGTTTAGTAGTGTGCCTTAACTAGAGGATGTTAGCGTGCTGTGTTCAGTAGTGTGCCCTAACTAGAGGGTGTTAGCGTGCTGTGTTCAGTAGCGTGCCTGAATAACAGGGTGTCAGCTTGCCGTGTTTAGATCTGGGCTTTAAGACACAGTTAGCCCTGTGTGTAGGGGTTCTATAAATTGAAACCGTAGGCTGTCTTGGCATGGCTGGCCGCTCCAATTGATTGTAACTCTCCTCACCTCTTTTATGGATTTATATATTGATGATTGTTGAATAAAGATTGTTATTTTCTACTGTACCTCATTGTGTTTGTCGTGATTCAGCCTGGCATTAATAGCAGTTATTTCCTGCTAAGTGAGAAACCCACACGTATGTCAATATTTTCGAAAAATGTCAAACTCTAGAACGAGTCTTTTCGAACATCGATCATACATTTAAATATCGCGAGTGTGGTGGTACTTGCAGGCAAGTCAAGTTTGACAAGACGTTCTGAATCTCAACTGTCACTTTTCCGCTGCCACTTCATCCGAAAATGTATGTCCTTATTTTATGGATCGAAAATAATAATCAAGTTAGCACTGGAAGAGAAAACTTTGTAAAAGACAAAAAACAAGTAAAAAAAAAGTGCTTAGGCCCTCAATATGTAGTTGTTTTTTTGTCTTTATGTTTGTTTTGTGCAGGATTTAAGTACAGGTCAACTGGTCACTGATTATATTCTTGGGACAATGAGTTTTCAATTCACACTGTTAGTCACATCTCTTAAACATCTGGCCAATCGTCATGTGTTCAAAATGACATTTACTTTCTGATTAGACATTCCAAAACACCTAAAACACAATTTATGATATGTGTATATTAATTGTATTGTAAATTTGCAGAAGGAGAGGACAACGTCCTGATACCAGTGGCATAGCAAATGTCAAAACATAGCAGGAATTATAAGAAACTAACAAGAATGCTGTTGGTGTCCGTACTCTCAGAAAAAGATCTGTCAAGCAGCTCAGTGACCAGCAGGAAGCATTTCAGATGATTGGTAAGTAAATTTTTATGTAAAATGTTTGACGTATTGTAATTGTTTTCATTAACACTTGTCCTTTAAAAACAACAAATTATAATGAAATGTTTTCTTGTTTTGTTTTTTTAGGTGAAGATGTGAAGAGGGAGTTTCCACATGCTTGAGGTCACAGAAATTAAGGCATGCATGGGCCAGAAACTTAAAGATGTGAAGAGAAAAGTACAGCGTGAGGTAATATAACAACTGTTGTTAAAACTACTCTATAGTAAAAAAAAAAATCCATGTTAATTCAGCACACAAACAATACCAATGTCTAAGTGTGCTGTTTCATGTCACTCAATTGTCCACACCTTATGTTTCTGTTTGCAGATAATCCCTGAGCCATGACCTCCATCCATTGGACAACTTCATTAACTTAATTAATTCCTTTCATTAATAATTATGTTTTAATAGTAATAATATAGTTTAACTCGTACTTTAATACTGCACAATCATTTGCTTTATCATTTATTAGATTTGTCATATCGTAGTTTCTAGTGGGAAGGGATGCCAAATGAAAAAGTCACATAATTTCTTTTACATGAAGTTATGGGATGTGCTTTCCTATGAAAAATTCAGGTGCTTTTTTCAAGAAAATTTCACATGAAGTCACTTGTGAAAGGCCCAAATCCACCGGGTGAAAGCATGTTCTAACGTGGAAAATAGTTGTGAATTCACGTTATTTTTCACATGTGAAGTTCATGTGTTCTTTCTTTAAGGGAGACCAAGCTGAAACGGCAATGGTTCTTACTACTGTTTAAAAGAGGAAAGAGACTTATCAAAAAATATATCATATCCATAATAATTCCTAATTCGTTGAACTAACACTACTAGTGTCCTGGCTTTAGGCTTAATATATATTTTTTAATATGTCCCAGATCTCTTGGAATTTGTTTCAAATCTTCATAACAGCACTATCCAAAGCTGAAGAAGCCCAACAAGTTCAGGTACTTCATGTTGGAACTAGTTAAATATATTGCGCTATATGCCTCTTGAGTGCATTTTTGTATATTTGCATCTATGATGCATGGTTTGGAGTTTCAATACTCATCTTATTTTAGTCCCAGAGGAACAGACATTTGGTGTTGCAACAAAGCTCCAGCTTTACTTGAGGAGCTGCAAAACACAGGGGCTTTGACAGTTTCATCAACAGTGGAAGTGGATTGTTTTTGCACCTGTTACACATGGACTTGCTGTTTTACTAAAACAGCTGGTAATTGACCATCATAAATTGTAAAAAAAAATGTATAATTATATATATATATATATATATATATCCTATACACTGAGATCCGATTCCAAAACATAATTTTATGAACCACTATCCAAATTTATGTTGGTGTTTGGGCCTTTCTCTAAGCTATGGGGCATGAGATTTGAGGCAAAGCCCAAGCCCTTGAAAAGACACATGCAGTATGTAATTTGAAAAATGTCTAAAACATTGGCATATAAACATCAGATCCAGCAGATGCATAAGCAAAGTAACTGTTAATGTAACAAACGCATATCCAATTAATGTGGGGTCATTAAAAAAGCAAATGTTATTATGAACTACTTAAAGTTACTTGTTGATGAATTAACTTTTAAGGTAGCTGTAGGTAGTTTCTTATAAGAGGTGGGGACATGCAGAATGCATATCGATAGCATGATCAACGACCATACTCCCAAGTATGGGCATTGGATACAATTGGCTGATTTAGTGACTCACTTCCTTTTGCCATAAAGCAAATAGTCAGATCATGTGCTGTGGCAGACCACTATTATATTTAATATTGAGACTTTGAGAGGACTACAACAGCGTATTGGGGCCATTGTAGGTAAAAAAAAAAAAAAAGAAATTATGAATAATAAGAAACAGAGCCTGGGGAGGGGGGTAATATTCTGAGAAAAAACTCAGAAGTACCAACATTAAAATATATATGAGACATTAAAATATCTGAGAAAAAAACTGAAATTCTCTTGAGATTAAAGTCACAAATCTACAAGAAAAAAACTCATACAATTTGTTTTTTTTGGCAAGTATGACATCACTTTGGAAACAGCTAGCTAGGTTTGCTGTCTAACGGTAAGTGCATGACAGAGTAGAATGAAAGACCTCCTTTTTGATGTTACGGTTGGCCATCTTAGATGAACATGTGCAACCAATTCTTCAGTAGAACATATGAAAGCACATCTGATTATACTGGGTGCTTCTTGTTTTCGAAAAGGACATTCATCATCAACTTAGCATAGTGGTACTAGTAATGTCCTGACAAACATGTTTAAATAGGGCCAGGGTTACAAAATTGTGAAACCGTCCTTTAAGAAGAAACCAAGGGACAGGTAGGTTGACCAGTGGCAGGCAATGTGATCACGTCCTATGTGATATTGTGCAAACTGACCACAATGCACATGTTGGGTGTCAGTGGTTTATCATTGTACTGTATCTTCTTCACAGCACTTCCCATGTGTAGAGTCATCACAGTATCAGATTATTAAGAAAGGTCAAATTGTGTTTTGTGGTATGGGTTTTGTTGTTTTTACGAGACTCAGGAGGTACACAGGCTTGTACCCTGGACCCTTTTGCGATGATTTTTTTTTCGATCGACTATTAGGTTTTACTAATGTTGGAATCAATTGTACCGTGTAATGGTTTCAATTGTATTCAATTACTTATTGTATTTGTCAATGAGATGGCCAATCAAAATGAATGGCCAAAACACTCCATTCTTTGATTTCAGCAATGCATTATAAAATATGGGAAACATCAGTGCTCCCAGGTATCATCGTAATAGCAATGGAAATCAATAGTATGTCTACGTATGATTTGTCCCACCGGCAAGGGCGTAAGAGCCAGTTAGTTATTGGGGGGGACGCACTGAACTAGACTGATCTACTCTTGTACTTTCTTATTGGTCTTTGCTGGGCAAATAGGTCACGGATTTGCTTATTATTTTTCTTCTTGACTCGTTATTTACTTTTTTCTTGTTGAAAGCACTTTGTTGTAAGTTGATTTGGATGAAAGAGTCTCTCAATATCTTACCGGCTGGTCTGTGGCATCTCCCTCAGTCTCTCTCCCTACACTGTCTCTCTGCTGTAAGAAATTATCACAGTAAACTCCAACCATTAGCAATTTAATCATATATCATTTTAATAAACAGGTGGCATCACCATCTCTGGTCTTTAAATGTCTGTATTTGATTTTGACTGCTGTGAATGTCCCCTACAGGCTATGATCATAATGACACTAAACAATCAAACCTTGGCTTACTCTTAACCCAGTATTATTCAAACAACCTGACCTGACATTACTTTAACCTCACTGCATTACAATCTTGTGGCTAGTTTCCTGCTACTTACGGTCATCTGATTTTGTAACGTTACCCCACTGAAAAAGAAACGGATGTCCTCTTTTTTCTTACTCCTCTTTTTTGAATCCATTGTTTACTGTAACAAATGCATAATGCCTTAGTTACTTGGCTAAGTAACGTTACTTGTGCTTTATGTGGTTGACAAAATCATTTATGGAAAGTACGATTTATAAATAACTAAATAAGTTTGGTCAAAAAACATGGAATAGAATGCAATTCTGTCCCTCTCTCACTATATTGAACAAATATACCTCCTTTTCTGTACTGCCATGCTATATTATATCAGCACCAACTAGCTAGCTAGCTAACGTTAACTACATGATTCCAAGCTGGTTGTGACTCGTGACTAGCTAAGCAGGTACCAAAGACATAGTTAGCATTTGAACGCATATTCAATGTATAACAAGATCCTACACCAAAATGTGGCAGATCGACAAAATTGCACCATTAAGTTTTAACTGATTTCCACCGTTGTATACATCAGTCCAACAAACAACTAACCTAATTCTTAACAACTTACAGACTTTTTAGAAATTCGAAAATAAACTACCAACTAAGAAGGCTTGGCAATTTACCTCAACCTCAACGAGTCCTTTTTTGCCTGACCGATAGGTTTACCTTCCAATCGCGTGAGTGACAGGGGCGCTAGTGTTTATAAAATAAAAGTCTCATTCATTCAACGATCAGACTTTCGGGATTCTTTTGTTTCTTACCTCGGAATCAGACATGGCTAGGTGTTGTTGGTGAGAACCAAAAACTGAGTGGTTCACACCAAAGCAACGAGCACACACAAATGACCGTTTCCATAGTAATGGCATAACCTTAGTGAACTGTAACAAAAACAATTTCATAGTTTTATTCCCCTATTAGTATGAGCTGGTGCATGACAATCGTTTTCATTTAGCTGCAATTAGCACCATAGCTACTATACGTTGCCGAGTATATCCAACATATGCATGTAAACGAATGCCTTTTTTTTTTTTTTTACATAAATCTGGCACGATACTTCCTAACGTTCTAAAACTGCACTTGGCAATTTGACAAGCCAATAAGTATTTTGCAAGGACATGAAACGACTTCAGCCGCCTTGCAACTACTAGTTCACACCGCTGCCACGCGAAGGTGATTGACAGGCAGGTAGCCCTTACTCCTTGCCAAAACTCTCCTGATTGGTTGGGGATAGGCGGGCCCTAGATTTTTTAAAAGCTGAATACAGGGCCCAGGGCGCTCATATATACAGTGCCTTGCAAAAGTATTCACCCCCCTTGGCATTTTTCATGTTTTGTTGCCTCACAACCTGGAATTAGAATGGATTGTTTGAAGGTTTGCATCATTTCATCCAGAGAACATGCCTACAACTTTGAAGATGTGATTTTTTTTTTATTGTGAAGCAAACAACAAATAGGACAAAATAACAGAACTTCAGCGTGCATAAATATTCACCCCCCTAAGGTCAGTACTTTGTAGAGCCGCCTTTTGCCGCAATTACAGCTGCAAGTCGCTTTGGATAAGTCTCTATGAGCTTGCCACATATTGCCACTGGGATTTTTGCCCATTCCTCAAGGCAAAACTGCTCCAGCTCCTTCATGTTGGATGGTTTCCGCTTGTGAACAGCAATCTTCAAGTCTGACCACAGATTCTCAATTGGATTGAGATCTGGGCTTTGACTAGACCATTCCAACACATTTAAATGTTTCCCCTTAACACACTCAAGTGTCGCTTTAGCAGTATGCTTCGGGTCATTGTCCTGCTGGAAGGTGAACCTCCGTCCCAGTGTCAAATCACAGGCAGACTGAAACAGGTTTTGCTCAAGAATATCCCTGTATTTAGCACCATCCATCTTTCCCTCGACTCAAATCAGTTTCCCAGTCCCTGCTGCTGAAAAACATCCCCACAGCATGATGCTGCCACCACCATGTTTCACTGTGGGGATGGTGTTCTTGGGGTGATGGGATGTGTTGGGTTTGCGCCAGACATAGTGTTTTCCTTGGTGGCCGAAAAGTTCAGTTTTAGTCTCATCTGACCAGAGCACCTTCCTTCATACATTTGGGGAGTCGCCCACATGCCTTTTGGCAAACTCAAAACGTGCCATCTTATTTTTAACACTAAGTAATGGCTTTTTTCTGGCCACTCTTCCATAAAGCCCAGCTCTATGGAGTGTACGGCCTATTGTGGTCCCATGCGCAGATACACCAGTCTCTGCTGTGGAACTCTGCAGCTCCTTTAGGGTTACCTTTGGTCTCTGTGCTGCCTCTCTGATTAATGCCCTCCTTGCCCGGTCTGTGAGTTTTGGTGTGCGGCCCGCTCTTGGCAGGTTTGTTGTGGTACCATGTTCTTTCCATTTGAAGATGATGGATTTGATGGTGCTCCGGGGGATCATCAAAGATTTGGATATATTTTTATAACCCAACCCTGACTAGTACTTCTCAACAACTTTGTCCCTGACTTGTTTGGAGAGCTCCTTGGTCTTCATGGTGTGATGCCTCTTGCTTAGTGGTGTTGCAGCCTCTGGGACCTTTCAGAAAAGGTGTGTTTATACTGACAGATCATGTGACATTTAGATTACACACAGGTGGACTTCATTTCACTAATTATGTTACTTCTGAAGGTAATTGGTTGCACCAGAACTTTTGAGGGGCTTCATAGCAAAGGGGGTGAATACATATGCACATGCCAATTTCCAGATTTTTATTTTTTTAAATCATTTTTTATATATATTTTTCTCATTTCACTTCACCAACTTAGACTATTTTGTGCAGATCCATCACATACAATTCAGATTAAAAAAACATTTAAATTACAGGTTGTAATGGAACAAAATAAGTAACTAGCCAAGGGGGGTGAATACTTTTGCAAGGCACTGTAGCGCACCTTCTCTCTGAGCATTTGGTTTAATTATATCCTCCAGCAGGTATGTAATAAACGTAAAAAAAACTAACAATTTAATTTATTGCTAGAAATTCAAACTTACATACTGCACCTTTAAGCCTACTTAGACTGCGAGAGCATGACACGTTCTTTAAATCTTGTATTTTTCTATAGCAAAGTAGGACAACAGATAGCCTACATTTTGTTCCGTTAGAATTTAAAATAACACTTAATCGTAAAAAAAAACTGAATCTTATTGGAGTTGGGCACTCAGTGTGCGAGGAAAAATGCATATCACTCTCTCAGGGTTTTTCTAAAATGTCTATCATATCCTATGTTTTAAGTACTTAATGGAAGTCGGCTACCAACGACATACTTGTCAATCTGGGCGCTTTCACATTAGGTACAATTCATTCGTACCGTGCCCGAGAACGATTGGCCCCCCTCCCTGCAACCCCGCTGGTCAGTGTTCAAACTAGTAATGTCATTCCATACCCGCGTACACTTGCATCATCAACCACGCGACATTTATTGTCGCCTGTGTAAAAGTGCGCTAAGAGCAAAGACCCAGCCCACACAAGAGTCGACTTTTGCACTGTACCATTTATTAATAATATGTTGGTTAACATTAAGGAGAAATGAATGATCCTCTCTCCTGCCTTCCTACTGTTTGGCATTTGAGAGAATGAGATCGGCGAGTGCTGTGTGCATACGGAGCTCTGTAATTGTGGACAAGTTGCTTTCAATCTACATTAGAACACCCACTGAACATGAGTCTAAGGTAATCATTCAAGGTTATCGTGACCGTTGGTGTTTCCCACAATGTGGAGGGTATATTGATGGGACCCACATTGGCATTTTAGCTCCACCTGACACCCCTGCAGACTACAACAACCGTAAGGGGTTCCACTCCATCATTCTGTAAGGTGTGGTAGACCATCAGCTTAGGTTCTGGGACATAAATGTGTGTTGGCCAGGCAGAGTGCATGACGCTGGAGTGTTTGGGAATTCCAGTATGTATGACAGGTCAGAGTGGCACACTGTTCCCCAATCTCACAGAGAGCACTGTGGGCATAGATATTCCAGTGGTGATGTTAGGCGATGCTGCCTATCTACATCTCCCATGGTTAATGAAACCATACCCTGAAAACAGGGCAAGTCCTGTACAAACAGCCTTTAACTACTGGCTCAGCAAGGCACGAATGACAGAGGAGAGGACATTTGGCCATCTCAAGGGAAGATGGCGGTGTTTGATGAAGAAATATGATTGCCATTTGGAAAACATTGACACCACCATCATAGCCTGTTGCATGCTTCACAATTTTTGTGAGTTAAACAATGAGGAATACAATGAAGACTATGACATTCATTGAGACAATGAGGTGGCTGAATGGAATCTCCTTCAAGCTAACACCAATGCCAAGAGATTCCTTGTGCACGTAATTTTCCTTACCTAATCCTTAACTTCACGTATTGTTACATCCTCCAATGTTTTGTGTCCATATTGCTGATATTTTGTATGTATGTTTATACCTATTTGTGTTCTGTGTCATAAATGTATATTTTGGAATACAAGCTCAGTATGGACCTTATTGGTTTAGAACAGAGACAAGATACTGGTTAATGACTGCGATATGTTTTAATCAAGAGTCAAACTAACCTTATCTCATGAAGCCTAACATTTAACCTACCACTGGATAACAGCAGCCACTAAACAAAACACAAAACCGACAGGATTATTCATCCTGTACGCAGAGAGAAATAAATGTGTTCTTCATCGCATAATATAAAGTTAAGTCTGCAATAAATCAAAGACAATGAACATTCTTTGAAACAAGATTAAACCATTGTAATACAATGCAAACTGTGTTCACACATACCTTACATTTAAATCTGTAGGGTAAACGCACGCTGGGGGAAACCATAACAAACAATGCTATGTGAACAAAAAATAAACAGCGTAGGTTTCATAGAACTTATAATAAACTTAAACCATTTTTAAATGACCAACATTCTACAACAAAGGTAAGCAAATTAAATTAAACGGTATTCTGGATAGGCATTGTACCTCAAAGGTTGTGATAGGATGGAGATGGACTTGCTTCCTGTGTACTGCAAACAGACTCCCCATTTTTAAATGACCAGCATTCTACAACGAAGGTAAGCAAATTAAATTAAACGGTATTCTTGATAGGCATTGTACCTTAAAGGTTGTGATAGGATGGAGATGGGCTTGCTTCCTGTGTACTGCAAACAGACTCGCCATTTAGACTCTCGTGCTCCTGTGTACTGTAAGCGGGCTGAGCAGCATTAGACAGCGGCTCTTCAGCTCTGTGAAATTCTCTGAAGGTCGTGTCTCTTCCTGAGCAGTGTAGTGCAGGGGAGGCCCCTGGTAATAGTGAGGAGTTGGATGAGGTTGTAGGTGTGAGGGCAAGTGTTCCTGGGACGAAGGCACCATGACATCTATGGTGTATTTAGTGTTAAAAAGTAGATACCTGTTTTGTAGTCAAGTATGTGGAACAATATTAAAGGTTAGTATTAGCTTTAAGTAACTAGAGGATTCAGATGCCTGTCAAAATGGTAATCTAGGCCCCAGGATAATTAAGGGCACCAAATGGAGATAGGACAGAGAGGAGTGCAGGAAGCTGAGAGTCGTAAAAGTAAGCATGATAGGAAACCTAGAATGATTATAACAGACTCTTCCAAGACATCGTTTATATTACCCTGAGAAAAGATGAGTGTCCCGGGTCAGCAGATGTCGGGAGTGAACAGATGTACAAAGATAAGGAAAGGGAGTTAATGGACTCTGCTTCCTTAGTTTATGATAGGTGAGGATGGGGCTAGTTGTAAAGAGGGGTAAACTTTAAGGTTTAGGGGACAAGCAGGCCTCAGAAAACAGATGGGTCAGAGGTGATTGGAAAAAGGGCATGTCTAATTTGCATGTTGGGGAGTTGCCAAAAATATGGGAAAGGCTAACTTGAAGGAATATGTTTAAAAAGATGAACTGTGAATGTACAAGGGAGTAGAGAGTAGATCTTTGTTGCATGCATGTTATTCAGGCTGAATAAAACCTACTCTTCTGAAACTTTGGCTTTAGACTTCCAATATTTTGTATGGGGTTGTAACTTCTTCTAATTGAATAATACACAACACATCGAATACTCTGCTCATCATTTGCATGAACATTCTATTCGTCTCTTGGCGTGCCTCCCTCTGTGCCTGTAGTCGGCGCTCCTCGATCTCCACTTGAGAATTCATCCAGGCATAAAGACTGTTTTTCTCTTGCTCTTGGTGCAGCTGCTCTGCTTGCATGAATTAAGTGTACTGTTGCTTTTGCATGTCCATAAAGGCACTCATCATGCTGCTCACATCAGTATTTGCCTTTCTTTTCCTTATGTTGTCTCATCTGAAGTGCCTGTCAGCATAAAAGTAAGAAAGAAAATTAGAAATTAACTAAAGGTTAGCAAAACTGCATTTTTGATGGTATACATCTGGTCACAAAAATAACAGGCAATCAGAAATTAGGATTGTGGATTAATCATCAGCAGCATCTCTCTCAGCATAGCGGAGTTCACCTTGTTCACTGTTGAATGTTACTTGTATTGTTTGATGAGTAATTGTTTGATCATACTAGCAGTTTGGTTTACCTGGCTCCTATCAGCATCTTACAGATAAAACCCTCCTTCCCACCTGACCAAGCACCAATGGACTACATAAAAATTTAACAGGGTACAGGGTATTCAATTTAACCTAGTCCACCGCAACACTAGAACACGCACAGTACAACGTGGAACTGTCTTGCATATTCTACCGTAACATTCAGACTGCGAAGCTTTTACTGTGAATATGATATTATATAATTCAAGAAAGGCGTTCTAAGAATATTATGGTTAAAATATTACTTACCGCTCATTGGCAGGCTCATTGGTGAACCAACCGATCCCATGCTCTCTTGATTAGATGTAGTAGAGGATGCTGATGGTGTTACCGGAGGCGTGATCGCTTGCGACTCAATGACATTAGGCTCCCTTGTCGGCTTTTTGCCGATGATGCTGTCTACTGCAGCATACCATTGACACCGGTCTTTTTCATCAATTGAGCTGCCAGACTTACTCTTGCACCGCATCCCGCACTTTCTGGTATTGCAGCCTAATTTTCTTTACTTTGTCACGGCACTGCTCTGTTGTTAAATTTTACCCACTCAAATGTAAATACTCTTGAATCATTCCAAAAAATCTCTGCATTTTTGTGTGTTGTCTGTTGTCAAATTGTGATTGGATATTTTCGTCCGCCCAAATTTCAAGCAGGAATTTTGCAGTAGACCAGAGAGATAATTTCGTCGCTATATCTACACGTAAACAGCCATGAAGTTCACTTCTGTGTTTTGGTACAGTTAGCGTTCACACTTGATGCAAACCGTACTCGAGTACACTTGACCGTACTCGAGACCACCTTTTCAAGAGGACTCGGGCACGGTACGTTTATCCGTACCCGGGCATGGTAGATTGTTCACACTAGTCAAATGAACTGGATTTTGGGGTCAAGTGTACTCGGATCCGCGTCCGAGTCCCTAGTGTGAAAGCCCCCTCCATCAGTTTACCACACACTGAAACTGTACTACATGCAACTATCGCCAATGATTGGTTCTTTTTGATTGGCAGTGGATCAAATCATTGTGAGGCTAACGGCCGGGGGTCGCAATCTTTTGAAACTTAAAATCGTGCTATTAGGTGTCTATAATCAGCACACGTGTATTCATTACATATTATAATTATTATTATTTACATTTCGTAGTCATGTTTACAGTGATATATCTGCAATTCATATATTTCCCAGGATGGGTGGTCGTGTCCCCCCGGGATTTACGCCCCTGTGATTAAACCGTCATTAACAGCAGCACATATGTTTATAAGCTAGATTCAACAAGTATCTAATATTGTACTTCTATCTGTTTTGTCTTTCAGAACGACAGTATCCGCAGAAGAAGGGAGTGCACTTTGAGGGGGCTTTGCATTTACCTGGGCGAGAACGACCAAAAGCTGGTGAAGGATTACTTGGTCAGTAAATGAGTCATCTTGTTCTCTGCATTATAGTACCTGCTCAAATTTGATCAACCTGAGGTTTGAAGTAAAGAACCAATAGCTGATGAATAAGATGACAAGTTTATTTTTATTTATTGTGATCAATGTGCATTTGTGTTTTGTTATCAAGGACACTGAGGCAACACGGCCCAGAAGGACATAGAGCAGACTAATCGGAATCTACGTGATCAAAAATGAAGGTGCGGACAGAATGGAAGATTTATGGATTGTTATGGAGGGGTTTAGAGAGCTTCAGGACTTGAGTATTGTTGCCACTGCTTTTGCATTGCTGGGAGTTTTGTATGCACTGAACTTCAGCTACCCATAAGTCCTTAAAGCCACTTTAGAAGTCTTTCTGAAGATTCTGATGGCAGTTAGATGAACCCAAGCTCTCACCTAAAGGCCGCCAGGCACTGAAGAACAAATTGTTTGTGAAGTGGAATTGACATGGACTTTGGGAGTATTGGACTGTATATTCCTGAAGTTTTTTTCAGTTTGCTGCTAAGGGCCTTTATTTTCACAAAGCTAATGCAGATCATTGCTTCTTCAACTTTTGCTGTTTGAACAACAGTTTGAAACTAGAAAACAGATTTCCTATAATATGATTTCAAATGTTAAAAAATGATTCAACTGTATATTGAGTGTTTGGATATGTTCTTGGTTTTGTTGAATTAAACTTAAAAATACAAATATGTTGAATAGGCTGTTTAACTGAATGTTGAATGTACTGCTATAGAAATAAAATCCATTGTATAATAATCTGTAGAATGCAATTAAAATTATAATACTTTTATACGTTGTGTTGAATTGGCCTTTCTATATAACAATTATTAAATTCATATAGTTCTAAATCATATAATCAAGTTACATTCAACCTATTTAATATAGGCATTTAACATTTATATATGTTGTGTATGTATCAAGATAAGATTAATTAAAACCCATTTAAAAAGAGCATGTAAGAGTTACTCAGTCAAATTAGATGGAAATATTTTAATTTAATGACTTAAATCCAATACTTTATTATTTTTGTGTAACCTTTATATTAGAATGAAAGCTCTGCTTCTCAAGACACCACTGTGATCAGTTGTCTGTCTCTGCTGAAAGATAAGCTGCTGTTGGTTCTCTCCCATTGAGGGAGCCCTTAGGCAGTCAGTCTGTTACGTACGTCAACTATATTTCAGTATATCCGTAAGAGGCATTTCGTTGGCATACTCCGTAGTTTTGTTTGCTTTACTTGAGATTCTCTGTTGAGACTTGGTGTTGTTTCTCGCCATGCTATCTTTTTCCTGTGTCTCCTGAGTGCACTGGCTTGCGAGCGTGTTGTTTGAACATCGGAGAACTCCTGGTTGGAGTTTTTCCAGAGGATATGTTGTCAAGTCGGTTGTCATTCATCATCTTTTGCGAGACGCAGTCGGTTGGCAAAACAAGGTTGTGTTTACCTTAAAAACCGCAATGTTGTGTCTGCCAGGGCCCGTCTAAGCTACCTCGTAGAGCGCAGCCGTCTGTTGCAAGTGTCTCTGTCATCACACAGTGTTGTCGCTCCATGCTTCATCCCTCTGAGCTGCTGACAGTGTCTTCCCAGCTGGAGAGCATTTCCGCTAAGTCTTCACGGAACACTTCCCACACCCATCTCTGAAGCACCAACATGTACCCCACCTTCACCATTCTCTGTAGAGTGAGAGTTTTTGTTCCTAGTTATACATTTCTAATTTAAAGGCAAACTGCTGTCAGAATTTCAGCACATGATGGACGTTCATGTTCGGTAACATACCCACATAGAAGTACAAACCAGGCTTTGGTCAAATTGTTTTAACTTGTTACCAAACTCACGTAAAATTACTAACAGGGACATTTTGTTCAAGCAAACGGGTATCATATATCACATGAAGCTAATTAATTAATGTATTCAAAATAACATTTTAGATTGTCTGCCACCACTGTGCTAAAACATCCTGCACGTGCCTTGGCTTTAAATAGCCTATTGGCTTTCATTATTTCACTGAAATGAAAACTTTTCTTGAACAGCAGGTGAGGTTGGCTTGACAACACACTTATGCATTGCATTAACCGTGTAGGGACTAGTAGGGACTTAGTGATCTATCACATGTATATGGTTCTTGGATGAGTGATGGTGCAACTGTCCGGGTCCTTCTAGGGTCAAATGTAAAAAAGCCGACCCAACTGACACGCTAACTTAGATTTCACGACAATACACCAAACACATAAGACACATGATTGTGGTAAAAAAAAAAAGGTTTTAAGTTTATATTACAATTAAAATCATACAATAAATACATAGAATGCAATTACGAATTAAAATTACATCGGTCTGTTACTTTCATAACAGGGTTCCTTCATCACCAATAATAGACTAGATAGAGCCTGCAGTTTGGTTAAGTGCTCAGGGGGCCTACAACCGGTCTCGTTCGTTCCAGTACGGTGACCAACATTCGTCCCGGAGTTGCAAGCTCCGTCATTCTCCGTGCGTGCGGTGTCCGTTCTGAACTGTCCATGTGTGCGATTCACCGCCTGTGGCGCCGGACCGTGGTGCCGGTCACGTTCTCCTTTGCTTTCTCCTTTTGGTCTTTCTCCTCTCTCCTCTCTCCTCCCCCGGCGTCCTCCGTCCTCCACCTCGTCTTGCCTCTGTCTCTAGTTTGCGTTCGCTGGTTCTCTACCTGCTTCCGAGCTGTCGGGACGTCTCTTTATTCTCAGTGAAAATGGGAATGGATTGCCGGCTGCTTAGTGATGAGGGTTTTCTAGTGTTTGTCAGGGTGTGCCGTTATTATGTCCACAGACTTCGAAGTAAAACACACTGTATAAAAGTAAAACCACACTACACCGAATTAATAACAGCAACCTTAAAAAGGTAAATGCAATCAAAATAGCTAACTACACAGCCCCTAGATGCTCTAACTGCACTAAAAACCAAATTTTGGCATACATGACACAAGCAGTCAGGTCAAATCATGGTGAATACGTCTCGTTTCCATTCTGCCCTGTCGTCTCCTACTCTATTATTCATCTCCCTTTGCCTTATTCATGGAGGTGTGCTTGAGATCACGTCTATTCAAGGCAACGAGCGGCGCTATTATATGGACCAAGGTCAGGCTCCTCGAGCAAAAAATCTGATAAATAAGAGAGTGTTTAGGTAAACCTGTGGTTGATAATGTGAAAATATACATAGTGGCATACTACAGCATTGCTTGCTACACAGCATGCATACTCAAAGTGCAAAAATAGAGAAGAATCTATGGGTAAATTCGCCGGGTAACTAGTTACTATTCCAATTGAACTTAACAGTACTTCAGAGAATTGATAGCTATTTTTAAACAACTAAATCCGTAATTTCAGTGAAATCGTGCTAGACTCTGTGGGTGACATTTGTGGCCGCCTATTTCAGCTGGAGCAACTGGAACAAAAATAATTGCTCTAGACTTCAGACTACAGCTGTCAGGTATGGAAGGTATTTGCTGCTTACTCAATAAGGGGGCATTGACAAAATCTGACGAATTATGCGAATAAAAAAAATATAGCACTATGGTAGTAGGGAAAGATTCCAAGAGCGACAATACAAAATGCCAGTCATCTTAAGTAGTACTTCTTAATCTCTCTTGAAATCAAAAGATTACATTCCGGTGCATGCATGTCTAATAGTTTAATCAAAGTCCTATTAAGACTTTTTTATAAGCTCCTACAGTGGGTGAAATGTTTTTGATTATTATGGCGAGACCGAGACTGTAAATAGGTGCGATTGCCTTACCACAAGATGTCAGCGCAGTGCAGTGCCCTCTCTCTCTCTCTCTCTCTCTCTCTCTCTCTCTCTCTAATACATGGTGAATTACTTGGTAAGCCGTATGTATATGCTTATACACATAAATATAATATTTATTTCTATTTGACTATAACAGTTCAATCAAAGCCTGTTGATGTTAGTATATCATCAAAAATCATTTTATAAAGCTCCTGTTCCTCACTTGAATTGAAGCCCTATGTTAGAAAGGTGAAAATTACAATTATTAAGCAAGCCTGTGGGAACTCTTATTGAGATAGGCTAACAGCATGAGGTAATCTAGCTAAAAGCTAGACTAATGGATTTCCTCCATTGAATCATGGGGAGTTGGGTTATGAGGTTAGGAGGATTTCAGACTATGCTCATCAATTCCTGGATAGTCTCGCTAGACTGAAAACTGAGGATATTCTCAACATTGCACATGGTTCACGTTGTGACAAGACAGATTCTTATAACCCCCCTCCAGTCAATTTATAAAACATGTGAAATATTCTGCTTAAACATATAAATCATATTTTTTCTTCAAAACACGTTCAGTTACCTTGTTAAAATCCAAAAAATATAATCTTCTTCTTCTGCCTCATTACAAATTCCTGAATCTGAATCGCCCCGCCCCCCTCTATTTGAATACACGCCCAGTATTGTATCAATAGTAATTTCAATATCAAGATTTTTTGTCTAAATACAACACACCACGTTTCCATAAGGTAGTTTGCTCCTGCTTTTAGGTGACTTAATCATCATAGTCAGTGAATCATAACTACATAACCATGGCGAACTAAAAACATTTCTATGCCGAGCCTGTGCAGCTATCTCATGACCAGTGAACGAACGACTCAGACCAGAACATAGCACCAGAAGACCCAGTCAAGGGGTGAACTATCTTTTCTCTTTCCTATATATTGAGTCTATGTGGCTGTCACATGAAAATTTAACGAACAGCTCAGACAAAAAGACCCAGTTGAGGGGTGAACTATTAATTTCTGTTTCCTATATTAAGCCTATGCTGAACGAAATTAACTGACTCAGACACAACTGTTGCGCATGCTCGACCAAAATGAACGAATCACTCTCTGAGACTACTTGTTACTCCGAAGCCATTTTAAAGATTCGTTCAAAATGAACGAATCATTCATGAATGGCACATCACTACTTGCTCACCATTGACTGCTCAAACATAGAAACCTCTGCTTGTTTTTGGTTTTGCTAATGCAATAATGGCAAGTAGTAATATTGGAGTAATTCAGCCATTTTCCAACCTGAAACCGATTCAGTGGAGGAAGAAGAGCACATTGGACAGGGTCATGTACAAGAGATGTATCACAATGGTAATGTATTTTTCAATTCACTGGTCTTTGAAAGTTTTGGGAAACACCCTGCCCATGAGCGGGATTAGTGAGTTGTCTGAACTCGCCTGTTTGAGACTGTCCTTGGTGCACTGCAGTATCAAAGCAGAAATGCTCAGCCATGGTGTTGGCTACTTACAGTATTTTGCTCCTGATATGTCTTGTAGTACACGAAAAACACCACAAGGACTTGTTAACAACATTAAAAACTTCATTTTCACTGGAGGGGGTCGTTAAGTTGGAAACATCGTTCACTTTGAACGAATCGCAACTAGTTATTGTAGGAGTTGTTTGATTTGTTTTTAAGTTCTGTAGCCAGTGCTATGTAGACAGAAGTCAACTATAGACTGAACGGTCAATTTCAAATCTGACAAAATTATTGATAAGTATACACTCCTAATTGGCCATTATGCTGCCAAAGGTCAGTCCTGTACATGGTGACATAGAGGGCTAGGCCACTAGATGTTCAGAATGCTGTACTTAAGCCCTTCCGTGGTTTGCTGTTCAGCTCGTCAGCCCTCAACAACCTTCAAAGTGAAGATCTACAACATTGGGTTCCAGAAAAATTGGGAAAAGGCTTGACCCAAACATTGAAGTCAGACTAAAAAGTGTGGCCCTGAATTCTGGGACCAGGAAACTACTTTTCAACGAAGGATTGCGTTTCCAGCATTCAGCAAAGAAGATCCTTGTTGTTCTCATTGCAGAATCCCAGAGAGGCTTATTCTTCTTAAAGCCTAAACAAACCAACGATACTTAGCCATTGCTATGCCAAGCACGCTCCCTGCTGCAGAGAATGGGGGCTGTAACGCTGTAGCTTCTCTCTCCATATGGCGGCTTGCTTCATCTCTCAGAGATAAAACAAACTCAAAAATATGAAAACCTGGCATTTTAATGCAGTTAACCAAGCGAGTTGCTTCCAAATAATAGTTGTATAATATACTGTATAAGTAAATGTAACCACATCTCTTATAAAAGATAAGGCTTGTTAGAATGGCTCCTTTAAATTGACCATTGCAGAAGCCATGCATGCCAGTCAGAACAAACAAAAGAGATGGAAGTGGACTGATAGGCAATGAACTAACTCGAGCTGTAATTTAAATAAATACCGAGTGAGGGTAAGTAATGGGACACCTTTTCCAAATAATAAAGTGCATAAAGCATGACTAGGCGCTTTTCAACAACAGTTGAACAACAACAATGAACCAACTTCCCCTGCAGACAGAGGAAGCCAATTGGAGCTTTATGCGACCTGGGTGATACAGTACTCTCTCACTCGATAAATGCAGTCGACACATTTCTTCAGACATCAATAATAAACCCCCCGCAACACAGTGGCACACTTCAGTGGCAGTGATCACAACTAACGTCAGTCTCAGACAAATAGACTGGAATGCTCCGTGCAAGCTTGCCTGACCACAGCAGCATGGGCATCCATTACTACACTTTCTGAACCATGCGTTACGCACAGGCCGACACTTGCAAAGCCCTGCGATGTGATTTACTGTGCCGGGCACGCCAGCGCCGTAGGACTTTTCCTGGTGCGAGAAATGGACAAGCATCATTGTGCGTAAGTGCCAAGTTTCCCAGGGCCGGACGGTACAGTATAATGAATCAAGTCTTAGAGAGGGAGCCGTTTCTTCAGAAAGCGTGGCCTGGCTCTGCCATGTCCGTCTGACTCAGCAGACTGGAGAAGTTCAAGATTGGGGGGTTCAGCAGAAGGGAAAGCATCAGGCGCGCCCTGCGTCCTCGCCCTCTGAACTGGGGCTGAACTCCCTTCGTTGGAAGGGGCCGGCTGAGGAGGGACAAGGGAGGGGATTCTCCAGTGACGGATGAGAGAGGCCCGTCCAACAACCTCCCTAAGAGGACGCGCTCCATTAGACCTCCGTTCACAAGCAATCCAGTCAGCCTCAGTGTCACTCTCTGCCCCTTCTTCTCGTGTGAGCAGAGAATACGAATTAGATCAGTGTCACTTCGGCGAGAGGGACCAGCCGCTCAAAGAACATCGCTCGCTCTCTGTCATGCCTGTAAGCACATTTGGCAGCACTGTATATTGCGCAAGGTGCCTTCTCCCCTTTGTCGATCTGAAACAGATGCTCCCTCTCGCTTTCACTGCCATAAAATGAATAACGTTTGCTGATGTGGATCCGTGATGAGAAATAAAATCGAGAATCACGGGAGTAGAGAATGCAAATGAGTCGGACCCACAACTCTTATTTGGTTCGAAGATGATCCAGGGCAAGAATGAGCACCCTGCTTGTCGTGAACACATGCTCCCTGGCAGGGTGACTGTGTGCTCAGAGTGCAGGAAGCATAGCCACAGAGTGACCATATTGTCCAGGCAGTTAGTCTGCACTCGCCGTGGTGGCGGTGGTGGTGGGATTAGGCATCCTGCTGTCAGAGCTGCCATCCCACAGACTCAGCGCTGGAGTGTGGGCAGGAGAGCAGAGATGACTGCTCGAGACTTTGTTTGCCTGCTGGCATCTCAATGCTCTGTTCTTCTGTCTCTCTCTCTATGGGTGGCTTCTCCCCGCCAACTCTAATGCCATGCAGTATGTAGTCGGTCTGCTGATGGTCTCTCAAGAACACACTCATTGCATGGAATAAGAAGCAACAGAGCTTGCATTACAAACTTCCATAGAAAAGATTGGTATCGGCCAAAAATATAACAGGTAATTGCGTTGAACTATGCTATATTCAAATGATGGGGCCAAAATCAATAACCTATGCTTATGCTTTAAAGCCAAGTGCAGGTCTTCGGGGATGTCAAACCAATATTGGATATGTAACCGTGACCTTGGGTCCACTACAAAAAAACGTAGTTTGGAGAGAGACAAAAACACACAAGCTCCTAATTACTAGTGTCAGTGTGCTATTTTGAGAAGGAGGCCCGTAAGGACACTCAGGGGGCCACTCCTGTCTCATGATGAACTATTACCGAGGAGACCTCGACCTTGAGTTTGAGCTGACTCAATACCAAGCCGCACCAATGTGTGTGTATGGGCAAGTGTCTCCTGTCAGCACATTCAACACAGGTCTAGGTAAGCTGTCGACATGTGTGTGAAGTTAAGACATATAAAAACCCTCATATATTACTAGTGTAATTAAAGCCACCGGATATTGCTGTGGTAAGATAACCATGGTCCTTTTTAGCAGCAAGTGCGACTCGTAACTCTGAGCCCTGAAAATACTGTATTTTGTGTTTACAGCAAGTGTTCTTAACAGTGCAGATTAGACGGGCTGCACTTTCAGTCGAGGTTGTCATTCGGTCGCCGCTGTGTCTCCGCCAGGCATGGTGAGTGTCCGTTCATGGTGCCCCAGAGAGAGGAATGATTCTTCCTGACCTTGTACTGCAAGCCCATCCAATATGACATGGTGACGTCCATCATCTGCCCCCTGCTAATAATATACCAGTGAAATGACGTGAACAAAGCAGCAGGCTAAAAACAGACCCGAGCCTCAAATGTGGCCTACTTGATGTAAAAGTAGATTATTATTTTTTACTTTGTTATTGGTATGATAAGGGTATCTTGACTGCTAAAACTTTAATATGACACAGCGTCCATCAACTCGCAGGAACTCCGAGCTTGGCATTTATCATTTGGTTAATTGTAAAATATGTAAGACATTTTCCCCTCGGAGATTTGTATTTCTTCGCAGATAGTGTTAACTGTAGTAATTGAAAAATACCAGCAAGGTTGTGTCAAAGAAGACAAGCGTGTGCTCGAGGACGCTTGAAAAAGTTATTCTTGTCGACTCTCACTATTCTTCAGAGCCCTCTTCCTTGTCCTGACAGATTCCGCCAGGCACGTAGATCTGACAGGCATGTCTAGGAAAAGACTGCAATCCTATTGTGGACCATCAAGGTTTTTATCTAGAGGAAAGACCTTGGTTTAGACTGCAGGGGAAATGAGTGGTGTTGATTGGATACTGCTAGGCAACTGTTTGCTGTTAGCTTTAGCCTTGAACTGCGGGGCTGGAAAAAGCTCCCACCTTTGTGTGGGCACACAAATCCCTCGACTGGGGTGGGCTTATTGCTTTATTTTTCAAATGCTGCGAACAGATTCTCCTATAATCTTTATACCTAGCCTCACTTTCAAAGCAAAGGAATATGTAAAGAGCTTCATTGGGGTAAAATGAAATAATGTGATGATTACTTAGTTTTGACAGAGGAGGAAAAAATATATGTTTGCCACAGAGAAGGTGTGAGACTGCCAGTGCAATTGTTTAATAAACCCCTGGGTAGCGTACGCTGCTGTGAGACCACCCTTGATGAACATTAATCACAGCTCACGGTCCAAATTACTGCTTTACTTGCTGTGACATGTTTTTGGTTTGCAGGGAAAATGGGATACACTTTCCACCTCTAACACTCCCATAGTGAAACTTTTCAAATTGCATTAGGTTACTTTGGGGGTAAAATTCAATATGCCCCGCATGGCACTGGAGAGAGGGAGAATGGCGAACCAGGCTTTCATGTAATTGAATGTGCTTTCCTCCTCTAGGCTCACCTCCATTGAACACAGCCATGCCCAATGTTTACGTCCCGCCGACAAACAAGGTGTGCCAATCTCATGCAGCGGCTTCAGAAAATTATTATTACTTTTTTTTTTTTTTTTTTTTTTTTTTAACAGGCAATGGCAACAGGCTCCTTCTCCGAATGGAACAATAACTCCGGGAAGAGTTGAAAATTACCAGCATTTTGTGGACCTGCTATTGAGAGGCTCTTCAGATGTGGTGGTGTTGCAAAGCCCCAAATGAGATCTGCTTTCCAAAGACTGAAACTGAGATTTGCATTGATTCAATTACAGGGGTACAATCATCCAAACGGCACATGAGTTATTATCGCTCTCTGTAATCTCATTATCCACTTCTTGCACTCCCTGAGAGAAGTGAAATCAATGACTTGCTAATCAATTAGGTTTGGGGGCTAGCGGATGTCCAATCATCTAGTGAAGAACACAATGCTACTGTAACAATAGAACTAAATCAATGACAGATGAGTGCAACTCTTATTTGATCTCTTTGTATGGATTAGAAAAGGGCAGCTAACTAGCGATTGAGCAGTGTAGTTCAGTGTAACAATTGTTATTTTCGATATGTACGCTGCCATGCAAAGCCAAAAAGTAGGAACTACATATAGTCAAAACTAAGACACCACAGTCAAATAGGCTTTTTTCCCAATTGTGCTCAAATCACAATGAAACTTCACAAGTTGAAAGTATACTTAATATCTTATCATTCTCATTTCATGTGGCATTTTATGTGTAAATATAGGAAAAAAAGGTCCGTCAGACATATGTCGTGAGTGGTGTTTGTTGAATAAATACATCAAAAAACTATATTTTTATAAATCTCTCAGTAAATGTCTGACTATTTGGTGTGTAATCATAATAAAACAACAAAATACCATCTGACTCTTATCAATATGCTGGAATATGTTTGTGATATGCAAATGTGTGCATATTTAATGAGGAAATATATAATTTGCATATCAAAATATTACTTTTTTTAAAACTTGTAATTTAAAAACAGCTTGTATTTAAATAACCTCTGTAAATGTCTAGCTATAAGACCCAAAAACCAGTGTGTAAGATTATGATGATCTACCAGCCTTGAATGGTGAGGAATATGACCTGGCGTACGGGAAACGTCATTTTGAGAAAACTGCTGTTTAAAATCAGTTAACGCAATAACAACACACTTTGCATAAAGATTACTCTTTAGATCACATGAACACGTCTCTTGTAGATATCATATATGGACAAGCTAACATTGTGCTCCAGAAAACAAGCTTTCAAACAATATATGATTCAATATGGAGTGGTTTTAAGTCAAAATTTTACATAAAAAGTGCTTACAAAGATTAAATTTACGCGAGCTGCAGTTCACGGACTTTGTAAAAAAAAAAAGTTTAAATGTTTGAAAATCTTTCTTTTTTTTTCTTCTTTTTTTTTACATTTTATGAAAGTATAGTAATTATAGTTGCAAAATATCTTCAAATCAGAAAATTGACATATTGATGCAAAATCATCACTTTTGACTGTGGTGTCTGGTCTTTTAAGAATCCTCAGTGGTCATGGTTAAAATGCATACAATTACTTGATGATTAGATTGCACATTACTCTGTAGTCATTTATAAACCTAAAATACAGCTGGCTGGACAGCAAATAAATACGGAAGCCACTTTTTATCCATTTCCATGAGTCCATAGCTACTTCTCTTTTACGTTGTGTTTTTTTTCTTCACAACTGCCTAAAACCTTTCTCAACAGACACTGCCGCATTCATGGAGGATTTGGATGAGGCAGTTTAGTAACCAACTCCATCTCGGTAGTTGTTGTAACTCAAAGGAAGGCACCTCAATGCCATCTGAGGCCAGGGGAGGCGACTTGTAGAATACCGTATTGATCCCTGGAGAACGTCCTGGTTACTGTCACTCCCTTACCGTATGGGCAAGGGGAGCGAAACAGATGCTCATACATTTAGATGAGATGTTTGGGGATGATATTATTTCGGACAGCCCCCACTCATAAAGTTGATTCAGCACAGGAGGCCATCTTGGTACTGGTTTTGTCTCAATAATTAAGAGGTATTTGGCATTCTAAGAACATATTGAGAAGCAGTTTAAAAATGGTGTTTGTGCCTAGCAAGATAAAGTGAAGGGTCATCTATGTTAAGTGAAATAAGTTATCAACTAAAAGTCGTCCCTGAGACATGTTTTAATCTTTTAAATTAGTCTGTAAGATTGTGTTGTGTGAGTTAGTGAATTAATTGACAACCTCAGTATTTCATAGGGTAGCTGGTGCATAATAAAACTGTGGAGCCATTAGTATTGGACACACGCTGCTTTCTTGCCTTGACAAATACGTCCTCCACATCAATTTTCTCACACTGGGTAATAGAATTATTGAAAATATGCATTTGTTTAATCCACGGTGTCTGTGAAAAGATTTTAAATAGAACCCATGGCAATTTCCAATGGAGACATCACAAAACCAATTTCAAGGTATTGTAAGTTTCTTGCTGATGGAACTCAAAGAGATGCATTTTGAACATGGCCTCTGACGTGTTTGTTCTTTTAAACTATTACATTGATCTGTGAAATGTAATTTACGAACTCAGCCATTTCCAATTCCTTTTAACTGCTCAGCTCTTTGCTCTCAACCCTTTGGCATATTATTACCATGCCTTCAACGAGGTATCCCATGTTCACAGGGCAGAGAGCTCCAGAAAACATTCAACCCCTAAATTACTCTAAAAGGTTTTAAAGTATGTTACTCATTTGGACAAAGTGCCAGACTACAACCCACTGTATTGGGGGTAGCTTTTGAAAATATCCAGTTTCAGAAAACACAATATAAAATCCAATATAAAACAGAGAATCAATACAGAAACCTGCAAGGTTTTATGTTACCCATGTGTATAGGACAATAAGCCACATAGCTTCATTTCGGATATCTCTACTGTCCTTAAGTATGTTACCTCTTCAGACACTGACATTTGGATGATTGAATCCACACACTATTACACACCAGGGCAATAGTCAAACAGAGAAACACCACAACAACTATTTTCATGGGCTGTTTCTCAGATCCTCTTATAATTCGACAGGATGATTCATCCCAATTAAAATCTTCAACTTGTTTGTTTGTTGTGGGATGGTGCTTTACTGTACCAACCACTGTAGGTAAATGGTAAATGATATTCTAAACTTGCATATATTTACTTGAAAACTTGGGTTTGGTGAGGATGGATGCAATGCCTTGTGCAAATTAACAAAGCAAGTCTACCATGCCTTGCCTTACAGTTTGCTCCCGCTTAAAAGATCACTGACCTGGGGCTTGATGCTGCACCCCTTCAGAGGCATCCTGGAGGTTGACCAGGAGCAGGAGCCAGCCAGATCCCAGCAGTAGGAGTAACCACAGGGGGCAGTGAACGGAGCTGGGCAGCTTCATGGCGCCAGCGCAAATCCTCCTCCTCCCTGGGAGAACATCTAGGAGATGATGCCTCAACTGGTACATCCTACTTCAGCCCTGCCACATCAAACTGGGGGACAAAGACGACAGCGACATGAAAATTAGACTGAGTTCTGAGGCAAAAGGCGCCTAATGTATTTAAAGGGCCAGCGGCACCAGTGTTGGCCTGTGTCGCATTCTTAGGCAGATTTTAATACTGCATTTGCGAAACGTTAACATGCATCAAAACATAATAAAATGAACACGTAACATAAGCCACTGAATCGACACGCTCTTTGAAATAGACACATTCAGGTAAATAAATATGGCCATGTTTCAAAAAAAAATATTGAAGCAAGCCTATAACCAAACTTGTGGTTGTCTATCAACTAATTTGTCTTTCAAAATGCCTGTTAAAAAACAACAACAGCATAAGCAAAATAAGCCGTGATTGAATATACTCTAGTCTGTCCTATGACTAATTTAATAAGCAGTGCACACTGGTCATACACCCCACCTACTGCCCCAGACCCCACGTGTTTGTTCTATTAATATGTACAGTATCAATTAGCTGGTCAATGACCCAGTGTGTCCTTCCTGCTGACCATATCCCATGCATTCACTGGCAGGGAGCTTCTCGTATTAACAGAGCCAAATAACAACAGCAGCGCCGAAATCGAAAAGTGGCTGATGGTATGCCACTGTGGTTCACTGTGTGATCCCTTGGGTGGTATGCCGCTTGTGTTCCACCGCTATATACCGTTTCTTAACAGCAGATGCAGACACTGGCAGGCCTCTCCTCAGACTGTCACACCAGTACCGCCCCTTAATGCAAATTGGATGCCAATGAGCAAGTTTTACGACAAGTAGACCTACTGGACCTACTGCCATAATATAATGGTTTTTTTCTGTCTTTAATGACAATGTATCGCAACATAGCACCGTAAATAAAAAATATGTATACGTTTCTCATATCTGTTCTGTTGTTGTGATATGTCTGATGCTTTTGAACTTTGAAAACAGTTAAGTAATTTCATATCCTTGCCGATGTATCAAAAACTAACATTAGAGCTAGCCTTAGCTAACATGGCTGTTACTAGCCTAATCTTTTGACTAATCCAGGAACGTCGAGCCAAGTGACCAAATAGGCTTCATGTATCATTTTTGGCATGTTTTATGTAAAAAGCCTGCATTACAGCAGTACCTGTTATAAAACTTGCTCATTGGCATTCAATTTGCATATGCATTAGCGGGCGGTACTGTTCTGACAGGCTGAAGAGAGGCCTACCACTTTCAAGCGGCATACCACGCAAGGGAACGGCATATACCTCTGAACCAAAGTGGCATACGACTGAACCACAGGGACACACCACCCAAGGGATGGGCACATGCCGCTGTACCACAGTGGCATACCATCGACCACTTTCTGATCTCGGCGTCACTCTCAAACTTATAAAAAAAAAAATAATTCAATAAATAAACGGTTCATCACAAATGTAGGCTGCTTCTGACCCAGCATGTACATGAGCGACTTCTACTTTAGAAAAAATGAAGTTGCAAAAACACATTATACTACCATAGATTTTGTTAGGGCTGACTATTATGTGGTTTTACACACATCTGTTTAATTTACATATTTAGACCTGTGATACATTATATGTGTGTGGGTGGGTGGGTGGACGTGTGTGTGTGAGTGTATAAATTGTGTTTACTCTCGATGAACTCAGAATAGTAACTTGCTGACTCCAGGTCTTCAGTTCCCAAGAGTCCAGGCATGCGCTTCTGTCTCTCTGGAGCTGGGTCAAAGAACAGTTCTCAGCAGGTGTGTGACTAGCTTAGAAAGCACGTGCTTACATTACATTACATTTGCAGCGAATATCTGGTAGGGTTTATTTTTCTTTAATTTAGATCAGTTTTTTAACCGACCAGAATTACCAACATTGTAATTAATGTTCATTGGCTTTTGGATGGTTGTCATTTTATTTGCGGTATGGGGCAATTGCCTAGAGGTACACTTGAAATCAAGGCCATGGATTACTACCTAATTCTGCCTCAAAGCCAGCTAATCACACCCCGCACATGTTTACAATTCCCACATTGCTTAAACGGTTCTATCACCTTGACACTATTTCCAAGGAAACGTTTCCATGCACCACAGTGTCTTTTCTGTCTTGTTTTTTGTTTCAAGTTCTTTATTTTGGCCGTGACCTCGCTAATATTGTTTAGACAGCATAGCCTACATTTTCTGTCAATGCTTAACATTTGAAAAACAAATGTCTAGGCCACATGTTAAGAAAGGTTGCTTGCATGGCACTTCTTAAATTCCCTCTAAGTGGAGACTATCACCTAATCGTGTTTAGCTCAATAGTAACTGAATCTGGGTGCTGACAGAAAACCTGATGATATACTGAGAGACAATTACCGCCAGAGAAACTCAATCCAGCCTTAGCAGATCTTGGCTGCCGAGTGTATGGCCGGCTGACATTTGACCTTTTTGATTGAGTCTTAACTCAGACGGAAGGGACTTTTATCTGATCTGCCAAGAGGGCTACAGCAGTCCCATGGTGCCCAGATTAACATGACAGATAGAGAGCACACAGATAGCGAGATACATCATCAATAGCTGTCTACACTATTCTGTATGTGTTTTGTCTAAGAACCCTCAGACAATCCTGCCTCTCTCGCTCCAACGGGATGGACTCGAGAGTCATTCGTCTTACACTGTATCCACACAGACTGGTCTTCTTGCCGAGGTGGATCATCAGCACTCGGAAATAGGAAACGATTGGTATTATCGAACCCCTGGAAATGTGTTGGCTGCCCGTGTCAATATTATGACTGCGGTGTTGTCATTTTATAACAAAGTGATCCTGCTGTGAGCCGCTTATTCAGCTATGAAACACTAACATCTCTTCGGCTTCTTGTCGAGCAACTTGGAAATAAGAGAAGACCAAAAAACAAAAGGCCGAAATGTTAACATGGAAACACCCTGAATCTTCAAAGTAGACGTTTTTCTACTTTCTGTTTCTGTGTGGTACAGTTGAAGGAGAAGGTGTATTTAATCCTTTGATTTGCAGGGTTTGTTAAGATGAACATTATTGGAATGTTTTGTGTAATTTCTTTCTCTCTTTTTCTGCAGTCCTACTCTGATCGAATGAAACTAATAAACTAAGGTAGACCTCTGCTACAGTGTTATCATAGTGTAATGTTCAGAAAATAAAAGGGATGGGATTGCTTTTCATGGACATTTTATTATGTTCCTCTTTAGCATAGCTGATCAAACAATGTCTCAACATAAATACCAGGCATTTACTCTATAACTAGGACTATTTTCTGCTGTTGTGGATGGAAACAGAACCTTCTCTTCCCCAAGTCACAACATACGTAATAGAGACGAGGATGCAGCTCACAGTATTACAAACAAAATGAGGCTCTTAGTATTTAACCATAGCCTATAAGATTATGGTTTCTCAAGAGAAGGAAAATAACAAATAATCTACTTATAAAGAGGCCAAAAGGCCCTTTTATTATGGTGGAAGAGGTAATTTATCAAACCAATGGATTAACAGATTATAGTCCATATTTTGCATTCATCCACCAGTTCATCTAGCACAATGGTAAAAAAAAGGAAGTCAAAGAAACTGCTGGAGGAATACTGGTGTAAGTTATCACGCTGGAAAATGCAGATTTGATAAGAGACTTGAAATGATCACAAAAATTTGTGTTTTATTGTATTTTTCTTTGCATGTTACGATTGCAATTGTGTTAGACCTTTGGAACGTTTTGTTTTAGATCGTCAGTTAGTATTTTGGTACGGACAGAATATGCATTTTTGTACATCCCGAAGAGAAATCAATTTAGTTATAATTTAATTAAATCCACATGACCTAATTATAAAAAAATATGCTGTAACCCCCATACTTCAAGTTATATATAAAAAGTACTTTAATTGTCTGAAAGCATTTTTTCCAAACGTTCAAGTGAAACCGCTGTGATTCACAAGAAATTGTGCTTTCGTCTTACTTGAACAAATCACCTAAACCAAATAATTGTCTCACAGAGAAACAGGCTAGGTAACTCTGACCAGTATGACAAAGTGCATGACCTATTTTTTTCTTTGTTCCTTCGCTGCTATGAAGGGAAAAGAGAAGAATTTACTACACTGTTTTTTTTTCAATTTACAAAGACTACAATTATCTCAGCATAAACCAATGATATGGGAGAAGAAATGGCCAAGGAGTTTTGCAGTCTGCTGAATCAACCACTAATGGATGCAAAGAAGAAAAACGGTAAATGTAAAATTATATTGAAGGTAACCCCCTTATCAATGTCCAGTAATACTGTAATTTTGCTAATGGTTTTAAAAGACAGAACTTAACTAACAGAACTTAACAAAACTTAGGTCTAATAATAATAATTATAATACATTTCATTTATAGGTGCCTATCTAAACACCCAAGGTCACCATACAAGACATATACAGTAAAAACAACACAATATACAATTTAGCATGCAATAAACATAGGACAGACACATGGGAATTGAGGCAGAGAACATCGATGAACATCACAGATTATGGATAAGGGTAAAGGGTATAAAACAACAAACACATTATGTCAGGCATCATAATGAGAACGCTCTTCTAAATAAATTAGTTTTGAGGATCTTTTTTAATGTTGTACAACATCAAACAATTTGGCAGAAGGCTTTCTTAAATGGAAACGTTTTTAGGCCTGATTTAAAAGTGGATAGTCTGAGGCATCAACACTGAATACATAAATCTATAACATCAATATTAAAAGATAATAGAAATACAGCTACAGTAAGACAATTCAAAGACAAAACTGACTTAAAGCAGCTATACTTAGTTTCTTTAAAGAGGTGGTTTTGGCTGCCTCTACAGCTTGCTTGCTGTAATTTTTTTTCCAGAACCGTCGCAAAGAAGACATGCAGAATGCTCGTGGTCAGTGCATATCGCTAGCACAATCAACGACTATACTCCAAGTATGGGCATCTCTACCTGATTTAGAGATTCACTTCTTAACCCCCCCCCTCCCATATGTTATGGGATTGGAATGTTGCTTTATCCTCATTAGCATACCATTGAAACGTGCACATCTGATCCCACCTTTTTTCCACTTCCACAATGGGAAAAAAGCTATTACACACATCCATTCATAGCAGCAATCCAAATCTTCCAACCCCTCTCCGGGGACAAAGTAGAAAAAATCAATGGCAGCAAAGGTCACAGAGAAACGGTGGGGCTCTCTTGGGGAAAAGCAAAGGTGGACCATGCACAACAATGAAGTAGTATCCACTTTTGGAAAGTAATGAGATCTTTGAGAATATTTTTTAATGGATTTCACCCTTTCCGCCCTCAGAGGATTATATAACATCTTCAACAAATATACCTCTAATGTGGTTTTCCTCATTAGTGTGGGTGAAAGGTTTGCATTTCATCTGTGAGAATAACTGGGCATACAGCTGAGTTTAAAGGTCCTTATGGTAATTGAATCCTAATACTGATTTACTGAACCGCACAGACCAGTTAAGGCACAGGGGATTTAAAAAGAGGCGTCACATTTCAATCAAATTTATGTTTGTTTGTTTAGCTACACAATGTCACTTGACATCCCTCTAACAGCTTATCACCACAAATGCAATCATATTGGTTAATGAGTCAGGTTACACAATCATTAAATAGCTATAGTACCATTAAAAATGATTCGATGAAGACACAAGCTTTTTTCTTTTGTGTATATTTATTAGTGTGTGTGTGTGTGTGTGTGTGTGTGTGTGTGTGTGTGTGTGTGTGTGTGTGTGTGAGCATGATGTACAAGCAAAGGGAGCGGATTGAACAGATTCCCAGACCACGAGGTGCACAGGATGACTATTTATAGCCAGGAGGAGAGAAATAATTCAGTGTGATCAGAGAGCAGGTCATTCAACTCTTCCTTCACAAAGTAGATGATGAAGAAGGAAAAGACATAGCCGTTTCATCTATCCCTATTTCCTCATCACTTTCCATGCATGACAGGTTGAATTTGATATTCGTTTGAAAGCAGCCCACCCAGGGTTTTCAAATATAAGCATTTTCAAGATGTAAATGTCTTACTCTCAAAATGTCTGCACAGCAAAAAACGTATTTTTTTATTATTTATCTGATAGCATAATCTAAATTTCTGGTTAAATAGCAACTCAGAGAATTTTGCATTTACATATCACTACACTCTCAAAATGACCAAGCATCAATACATTGGTCAAACTTCTGTGCAAAATTAGGGATAGGCTAGGCCAAAGAAAAACATGTATACTGTACCATTCTAGCTAGATTGTTCAAACTAGCAAACTATATGTGACAAATGTCATTTTAGTCCAAGACTGAAATAAAAGCTTTTAAGTCTAAGCTTTTGTTGGGATACACTGAAGAAACCGTAGAGTGGTGTTTCAACTTTTCTGGCAATAAAAAAACAACTGTTATGCCGCACCTAATGTAAGAATAGAACTAAAACCAAGTCTTAAATCCAATCTAAGTATGTGTTTCTTCAAATTAGTCATGAAAATGAGCTAGATGAGAACAGAAATTACTTTGCTGAAAAACAGTTATTCTATTGTTTCCTTTATTTATTTTAATGTAACTGCTAGATATTCTTCTCATATTTAGTAGGCAGATGCGCATTTTTATGAATTCGGTAATTTGTGCTCACCTTTGTAGAAAATACTATGGATGCTGAGGTGTTGGCTCATCCGTTGAAAATCTGTTTGTTGCCTACACTCGCAGTTGTCTTGGTTGTCTTGGCTTCGAATTAGGACAATTTGGTTTCAATATTATGTTAAATGTTCCAGTCACGTCTCGCAAAAGCCCATTACTAATGAAATAAAGTAAACTATAAAGGACGTCCTGATTGTTTGAAGGTGAGGATAATGCTGCCCAGATTAGGGTAGGTGTGCCAAATGTGTGGGTTGAGCGCAGCGCGTGTGCTGCATCTTCTATTTCTTGCTTTTATACATCATTGGCCGTCCCATGAGATGCCGATGCCACGGATACATTCAAGAGACAACACTCCGAGCATACTTCCACAATAGTACCCTATAGCTTCCAAAGTCTTGAAATACGCAGGCATAAATCCCCAAGCAAATACAAAGTCATCGCGCATAAATGCTTACATACGTAATTGGTATTCACCTTTAATTTGACATAGAACAAACACTTCAACAAGAGCAAAGCATCAACATGAACAACCCATTTAAATCCAGATTCTTTTAAACCCCTTATAAAAAATAATCATGCGTGCATTTTTATGTTACTTAACAGCATTTGCATGTTTATAAAAAAAATCCATCATCAGCAATCTATGGCAGCATTCTTGATTTGTTTGTTGTCACAAAAAGAGTAGCTAATGGAGAGAGTTAAAAATTTCTCATTTTATTTTTTTCATCACGTTATCTTCATCGTTGACTAAATTACTAAAAATAAAAAAAACACTTAGTCAATTAGTATTTTCATCATCAATTTAATAAGAAATTAACACTACGTTTCCTCTATGTGTTGCAACCTAGCGCCCTCTGTTGGTAGAAAGCCAATCGTGGGCTTACAGTTTACAGATCTGCATCACTATTGCAGTTGGCCATTGGCCACACATTGATTACGGCAAGTGTCGTATCCATTATCTTATAAATAAAGATATCAGACACCAAATTGAAAAAGAATAATTTTAAGTGAAGACTCAATATCTTTTGGTTTATACAGCCATTGTATCATTACGGGGCCTCATATATAACTGTTCAATATATTCTGCAAATGCCAGTTACACACAAAAAAAAAAACGATTTCCGTGTATATTCACAATGTGATACAGCTGTTACCCATACAGCAGGCCTATATAATTTCAATTTGTGATCAATACAATACAGTACAAACCAACAGAAGCACTAAATTTCTGTATTACTAAACAGACCATGATTCTAGAATATTCATAGAATGTTTTTATTTATTATTTTTCAAACATTTGCCTAGCCTGAGCTTATGTAGGTACAAAGAAAGCATTTACCTTGTTCACAGCATAAAGGTAACCTTCAACATGGAAAAGGTATGTAAACAAATACAGTAACAACATATTCAGTGGTGTGTACTCGGAAAATAAGCAAAGCAAAGTTTGTAGTGGAGCATCTTAATCTCAAAACAGATCTTCATCACAGTGACCAATCAATACAACATTTAGAAATTATTACTGTTATTATTCATTTTATTTATACAGGGTTAACCGACTGAGACCAGGTCTATTTTCCAGCAGTGCCCTGTTTAAAGGCAGAATATATCAATCACAACAAAAAATAATAAAAAAAAAGCTAAAATGAATCAAAAATGTTTACAATACAATATTTACAATACAGTACAATATTTAGGTTTCAACCAAAACAAGAACACTCTTCAACTTCCAAATACTACAGTAAAAGTTTAAATTGTTCAACAGAAACAAACTGCTCTAATTTCAATTCCAGTTGAATCTTGTTCCATTTATGCGAGGCAAAAAAAAACGAAAGCTGATTTACCAAATAGTGCTTTAAATAGTGCTTTCTGAAATATTTTAGAAATTCTGCAGAGGCAAACGCTGAGATTAGTTTGGCTTCAATCCGACCTAAAAGTAAACTCGGCTAATGCTGCCATGCTCTCCAGGCAACTACTCCAGCCTGTCAGGCCATAGGCGTGCTAGTGAGGGGCAGTGGTGACTGGTCCAAGTCAGTAGTAGCAGACGAGACCACAGAGACGAGACGTAAGGAGGCAGGGGACCACTCTGCCACCTGCAAAAAATTAGAGGAAAAGGTGAGCATATCATCTTTTTGTTTGTGCTTTAGTTTTTTTTTCTTAAAAAGGTACACACCGTAACGATTGATTGTTAAGAAGTGTAAATGTTTCATATTCCTCTTACCGGTATTTACCGTCACCTGTTTTAATCCTGTTTGCCTCTTCACAGAAGACAGAGAAGGAATATAGGGTACTAAAGATGAAATTAGTGCCATTGAAACCACCTAACAAAGAGTCTCAAAAGAAAGACCCCTCAAGAAAGAAGAGAGTTCTAATGTTATCTGATCTGCGAAAGAGGGATACTTCCACGCCTGGCACCTCCACTGATCAGCCCCTTCTCATTCATGGCCTGAGTGTGGGTTATTATAAGGCTGTCTACAACACCGTGGTAGAACCAACGGTTAGCTGTAGCCAATCAAGGTCAAACAGTCACTGGCAAGGTAAAGACATGAAGCACAGGCTTTGGCTGGCATTAGACAGGCCTAAAATAGAAGAGGTGGTGCACGAAGATGGTCGCGTGGAAGTCAAGGAAACATTTGATCCACTATTTCTTAGTCCAAACACTAACCCAGTGTAATCAATTAATGTGTTGCATAATGAATTATCCAGTTATCCATTATAGTAAAATCAAATCACTTTTAAAAGCTATCAAGGTTTAAAGTGTTAGAATCTTAAAATATGACTTCATGTATAGCGTGTATACTGTATTACATATTTCCAACCCCTACAAAATCATCGGAATAATAAATATATTTTGTATTTTATTACATTTACTAGAGGCAGTTTATTTGTAGGATAACCCCTACCATTTCCTTTTTGTAATTATTTTCACTAGTAACAGTCGCAAAAACGACATGCAGAATGCTTGTGGTTACTGCATGTCACTAGCACAATCAACGACTATACTCCAAGTATGGGCATCTCTTCCTGATTTTGTGACGCACTTCCTTGTGCCATAAAGTAATTCGTCACAGTTTCGCAGGAGATCATGCCCGTTGCAAATTCAATTAGTGTTAAATATTGAGACTTCAAGAGGACTGATCTGAACCCGTTTTCCTTGTTTCATAGACATTACAATGTGGTATCAGAAGAAATCTGATGATCCATTAATATAAAAAAGTTGCCTATAGTTGCTCTAAGGGACGACTTTAAGATGGAGAAAACACATGTTTCTATAAATATCCAACTAAAAAGTCAAGTTAATGATAATGTTGCAATCACCAAGACCGACAACTTTCTTTTCAAATGTATTTGTATCGACTTATAACTGAAAGTTTATCCTTTTAAATTAAAACTTCCACTACTGGGGAATTGTTTCCAATGCCTGTTCCAGCCACACAATTGTGCCACACAACCAATGTCCAATGCAAATGTCCAGTTTAGATACTTCGCTCCATTTCTTTTCTTGGTGAATCATGCAAAACTATAAATGATCAAATGTTAAACAAATGTAAATGTTCATTTGGCGCTTACGTTCACACAGTAGTTTGCCTACATACTTCAGCGGAAGTTTAACGGGTCCACTAGGTGGCAGTGTCGCATTCTGTAATCCAGAATGTACAGAAAATCGTAGAAGAAGCACAGACACTGAAACTCATGTCCCACGAATGTATAAACAAAGAGACCGAAGGTTGCTCACTGCTTTATATATTTTCTTATATCAAATCAAATCAAGTTTATTTATAGAAAACATTTAAAACAAGCAGAGCTGACCAAAGTGCTGTACACTATATTCACATACAGTTCATCAAACAATACAGAAAAATTGCTGTAACATGTAGCCTATATGCATAGGCTATACACTACATAGGCTATACTGTGTACAAGCTAAGTGCATAGAAAACCATTAATATGATTTGAAGGCTATTCAAAATCTGCTCCAGTTCATATTGTCATCTGCGCTTCAATTTGTTTGGATGCAGCCAAAATATTACCGAATACCTACTTGCTTCCTACCCTGCTCAACCAATCAGCGATGATGCACTGAGAAGACACTTCGCGCAACGCGCTGTTAAGATTTGGGAGGACTCCCAGTCAACACGTCGGCGGGCCTCGGGGAGCTACGCTTTCCCAGAAACCCCTTCTCTGCGAAGCTACGCATAGACGTTTACGTGCTCCTCCGCAGAAGTATAAACCAGGCTTAAACTGAAAATGATCTGACACCGTTGTGATGATGGCTACAGTTGAGGCCAAAAGCTTAAACCTAGGCTAAAGATATTCAAACTCAGTTTTTCACAACTCCACACATTTCATGTTACCATATATTTCTTTAGGCAAGTCAATTAGGGCATCTACTTTGTTCACATCGTAGGTAATTTTAAAATAATCAATTAGAGACTGATTTATTTCACTATGTCAGAATTCAAAGTTTACATACAGTGTCAAAAGTTTACATACACCAAGTTGACAGTCTCTTTAAACTGTCTGGAAGATTCCATAAATTGAATTATTGGCTTTTTAGAAGCTGTTGATTGGCCAATTGTCATAATTATGAGTTAATTGGGATTTAATTTGCAACTGGCTGAATTTAAGGGCCTACCTTTTTGAGCCAGTGCCTTTTTGCCCTTGACACCATGGGAAAATCTAAGCAATTCAGCTAGGACCTCAGAAAAACAATTGTGGACCTCCACAAGTCCGGTTCTTCCTTAGGAGCAATTTCCAAACAACTGAAGGTACCATGAGCATCTGTACAAACAACTGTATGCATATATAAAAATCTTGGGACCTAACGGACACTACATCGTTCCGAAAGGAGGCACCAATTAACTCACAGGGCTCAACAAACTTTGGTCCGAAATGTTCAACTGAACCCCAAGACAACAACAAAGGAACTGGTGAAGGAGTTTGGAGGCATCAGGTACCAAGTCTACATCCACCATTAAGGGAGTCCTACATGACCATGGCCTGAAAGGCTATCGTGCAAGGAAGAAGCCCCTACACCAAGACCGGCATTAAAAAGCCAGAATGAACTCTGCAGGTGATCACCAGGATGAAGACCTAGCTTTTGGAGGAGTGTTCTCTGGTCAGATGAAACAATAATTTAACTGTTAGGCCATAATGATCAGCGCTATGTATGGAGGAAAAAGGGTGAGGCTATTAATCCGAAGAACACCATCCCAACTGTGAAACATGGTGGTGGCAGCATCATGTTGTGGGGGTGTTTTGCTGGAAAAGGGACTGGTGCACTTCAGAAAATAGATTGCATCATGAGGAAGGAGGATTATCTAGAAATACTGAAGCAACACCTGAAGACATCAGCTAGAAAGTTAAAACTTGGTCGCAACTGGGTCTTCCAGCAGGACAATGATCCTAAGCATACCTCCAAAGTTGTAACAAAATGGCTTGAAGACAACAAAATGAAAGTATTGGAGTGGCCAGCACAAAGCCCTGACCTGAATCTCATAGAAAATGTGTGGACTTAACTGAAAAAGCGTGTCTGAGCAAGGATATAGCTGGCCTTAACAGCTCCATCATCTGTCTCTCCACATTTGGAAAATATAGATTGTTGTATTTTTAAGACGATGCTAGCTCATTCAAATTTTCATTTCGGAGTAGCCCTGTGTTCTTGGCATATTTTTCTGCATGGGTCTCATAGTGTCGTTATACTCCTTTGCTACAGCCACTTGTGAGAAAATAAGGCATATAGGTTTGCCATGTACCTTCCCAGAAGAAATACTGCTCTTTCCATCTTTCTTGGAATACCCTACATTCCGTGTCAACCTTTCTCTTTTTCGACAGTAATTTTGCTAAACTAACCGCTATTGTCAGCACAGCAATTTGTGGTTTTTCCTACTTCCTGCAGATGGAGATCATAGTTCTAGGTTTAATTAATTTACCATATCATAGAAACCTCTTACTTTGCTTATTACACAGAGTTGATACTAACTGGATGCGAATATATATATATTTTTTTGTCTTTTTTTTCATTATTTCTTTTCCCCCTTTTACCCAAATCACCTTGGGCCGGATGAAACCCGCTGGCGGGCTGGATTCAGCCCGCAGGCTGTATCTCTGGCGTCTCCGCTTTATAGAAAATGATCAGCTGGAATGTGTTTAGTGCTCATGAGATTAAACAGGCTAGCTAACCTAAATTAGCAAGGTCTAGTAAACCACATTTGTGCTGCTATCTTAATGCACTGGCTGCACCATTCAGCTATGCCAGAAGTAATTTTGAGATGGCCTTGTTTTTGTCAAAGGTTCACCAAAGATCATGGACTAAGGAAAGCTTGAGCCATAGTTGTCATCTGACAATCATCACTTTTGCATCATGCCATTAGTTGTCAGCAACTTCCACAACTTAAACTTGTGGAATAATTTTGATGATTAATCAAGAATGGCTGGTTCACTTTACAAATTAAAAAAATTGGTCAACAAAATATAAAACTGAGGTATACGGAGCCCCTAAAGGGCCATAGAGGAGAAGAAAAAAATATATCTATGTTTTGCGTTCCCTTGCAATACTTTTGCGTTCCCTCGCAATAACTTTTGCGTTCCCTCGCAATAGTTTTGCGTTCCCTCGCAATAGTTTTGCGTTCCCTTGCAATACTTTTGTGTTCCCTCGCAAAGGTTTTGCGTTCCCTCGCAATACTTTTGCATTCCCTCGCAATAACTTTTCCTACTGATTTTTTTTTCTCCATGGCCCTTTAGGGGCTTCATAGAAGTATGATCGCTATTGTGTATTGTACTTGCGCCAGTATTGCAACTTCTTAATTTTTTAAATTTTGTTTGTTTTGCTTTAGATTTAATGGTTTTGTTACAAATTTATTTGTACGTGCATTCCGTTTGGAAAATGTAAAATAATGACTGAAAATAAATTACTACTACTGCTACAAGTTGAGGTAGTACCACATTACCAAACTTCACACTCTGCAATTGCAAAGTGGTATAGCTTGAGAAAAAGGCTCTGTAAAACTGTGCAGCTTCAAGAATATTAAATAAAGGTGTTCACATGTTGCTGAAAAGTGTGAGATGGAGAGGAATCAAGTTTCCAAGACAGGGTACTACTTTGACTTATGTTATACCTAGTTGCTCTAGAGCCCAATTATTTCTGTTAACATATGATTGCACTATATATCTGATTCTGAACATTTGTCTCAAACACTTGACACACTACATCTGCGGCAAAGATTTGCGCCAGACCATAAAAGCTATATCAGATATAGCAGAAAGAAGTAGCCAGTGGCTGAAGCTGAAAAGGAAGGATCCTATATCTGCAGAGTTGGCAGAAAGTGCCTGCAGGCATAGGGAATAGGGATAGGTATAGGGATATCTGCAGAGCGGATATAGAGGGGGTTGGCTCTGAGACGTCATTGCTCACCGTCAAGACTTCTGGAGGTGTCGTGGGCTCAAATTAACGAAACATCTGGGATGGAGGGTGCCCACTTGAAAACCCCAATAACATATCTGCTCTCAACCCAAGTCCATTCTAAAATATTGTCTTTTGAAGTGCTCATCTTGGAATATGGCATAATGGATATTATAACATTCTATCCTGTGTATATTGAAATGTCTAGTATTGTATTGTTGTATTATAGTATTGTATTACTATATTATTGTATTGTGGTGTTATTATTATATTATAGTATTATATTATACTATTATATTATAGTAATGTATTAAATTGTACTTTTATCATATTATAGTATTATATTACATATCAGTGTCTTGAGTGAATTATAGAAGATGAAAATTAAGTATTTGAGATTTACCATATTTGTGATATTGTTTGTGTGATGTCCAGCCTGCAGAGTGGAGTTAACATGTGTCTTGGGGTGTCAGCTGAACTGACTGGATGTTCTTCTCTTAACTTGAGACTGAGAATTAGCCTAGTAATAAATAAATAATGGCTTTATAGCAATATTATAGATAAAGAAATCTATGTTTTTGGAGAAACTCACAAAAGCTGATATTCTCAATAATTTATTTACACTTGATGTTTCCTATTCATGAATCGGAGCCTGCATGTCCCAGTGGAAGTTGTGGCTATTCAAAAGGTCAATGTTTTGGCATAGAGCTGATTAGATCCGCCCCCAGAATGTGAATTTAATTTCAAGAAGTAACCCTTGTCCAATTTCCCACCTTTATAACAAACCACATTTCATGAGAATCAGTTTCGAATTAAGCAAGTTACAGTCGATTTTGTCTGCCTCTCTCAATACACAACATTGTATTTGTGTTTACGGGCGGCTCTTGACCTCTCCAAACATGGCGGACGTGCAGACGCAGAGGCGACATACCAATGAGGCCAATGAGGTATCTATGTTTACTATGTCTATGGCTCCAACAACATCGTTTCACACAAAAAAACTGAAGTAGGCCTACCTGTTTGTGCCATAAATATTCTCAAATGCTTGTTGCATGTTACTCATTGAGCACACCGAGGGATTTAGCATTAGACTTCAAATAACTCAGTTATGTCTTCTCTTGGTTCTAAACCATGATAGGTTTAAACTTTTGTCTCCTATTGTTACCCCAGCCTGCTAAAACTGTCCCAACAGAAGGCTGGCCACTTACGATAATCTGGTTGGTTTATAGCAATTGAAAACTGAAAGAACCTTAAAACAGCCCAAATGGATTTCATACCAAGAAGGGCCAGGACAATCACAGGAAACACAAAAAAGGTCTAACCTTAAAAAAACAACCAACCAACCAACAAAAAAACGTCACCAATTAGCCCTAATTGGTATTTAGAAGGCCAATTAGACAACCGAGGGCTAAACTGTTGCAGCAAACACTTATTTTACTTGCATGAAGTATGAGATGTCAAGCTTGGTCTGTGATGTCATAGTAGCATCTCACTGTCAGTGGCAATGTTCTTGTCATCTGTGGCACTTTCCAACTGCTGCTGTAAAGAAACTATCCTTAGCTTGATCGGATTTGGGATGTAATTTCGGACTGCAGATTTTCTAACCACGTAGGCTACAAGTGCAATGTCTTTAGAGGAAGAATCTAATTCAACCTTAAACGGCACTGAAACATATTTAATGACTTGCAGTTACAGCACTACCTTGGATTCAACACAGGAATATGCTGGTAAGTGTAGACCAGGTTCATTCTACCCTATCTAACAATTTTTATAAATCGTATGCACATTTCAGTCTTCAACTGGCCAAGCATGCACTAATATATTTGTATTTTTGTTGAACATGCTTAAGGGATAAAGATGTGCGTTAATGGCGTCAAGCAAGCAGTTGAACTGCGAGTTAGAAATCGGCTGAGGGTCCCACTGACACCTGATCACTTGCAGTCGGTTTCATTTAGCATCCCTGGCCTCCACATTCGACTCAACAGCACAGTAAGCGATGCTGTATTGTTTCATTATGGCCATGTGCAGGTGTACAGACTACCGTCAGTTCCGGCGGACAACCCAGTTAGAAATAAGTCGGCATCCAACGAGCCTACTCTGGCCAGCTTTCAATTGGGCGGGGAAATCTTGAGTTCCGAACAAGACGTGGGAGTTACATTGCCTGAACACGGGGATTGTTTACCGTCTTTTTTAAGACAATTTCAAGATACTCCCGCCGATAGGTCTACATCCTCAGCGTGCACCGACTCAGATGAGTTTCACACATGTTCGTCTCTAGACTCATTCCTACCCATTTGTCCATTCTGGAGATCAGCTTGTGGCTCACCACCTCAAGTACCATCAAAAAGTCTAACGTCTGAAACTGAACCCAATGATGTAGTATCAGTTGATTTTAAAGGAAGACGTTATATGCGCATTCTGACTCCTGGCAAGGTCCTGGAGGACAACGTGGAGGCCAGCTGGACGGTGTCAGATTTTACTGAGAGCGGAGATCCGGTGTTCTCTTTGCAGATTGACTTCATACGGCCAAAACAACTTGTACCTCGGTGGATGAAGGACATAGCGGAGGAGGAGTATTTGTGATGCTGGAAGCTATTACCTTTTCACCGTAGTATCTACAAATATCAATGTCTTTCCCTGTTTGAAATTAAATTTACCATATTGAAAACCACTTTTGACAGTTTCTCAAGATATTTTATTGTAAATTTAAAATAGAAGAATGTGTGACAACTCTGTATTGCGTTTGGGCCTAAACCTTTTATATAATTTTTTTTGTGAATTTGTTTTTTAACATTACACATTCATCAGTTTTAGACATCAAGATACAATTTATTTTGGTATATAAACGTTAATCAGAGAGTTAAAGGTATCAGGAATATAAGACAAAATATATATCCCATCAAATCTGAATGGCTATGTTTGTTTATCTCCAGCAGGTGGCAGTAGTAAGACGTTCTAGAGCCAAATAGATTAAAAGGAAGTTGCGTCCCTACCTCACTCAGACCTATGACGCAGCCTATAGGTATAGATTTAGAAAAAAAAGTGTTACAACGTCTAAATTTTCGGGAATAGGTTGGATCTATGTTAACAAAGCCAACCACTTGCATGGACTTGGGGGACCTATCAATAGCCTTGGCGTCTCTCTGACAATTATAAAGCACACAGTAAGTCTGCATTTTACTTTTTGAAAGTGAAACTTGTTTAGTCCAAAATGCAGAACCTTGGAAAAAGTTCAATAGACAAAAGCAATAATACTTTTAAATATGATGATGCTTATTAGTATTATAAATATTCATATATTGCTGTGCAAATCCAGTATTTAGTTGTAATGCCAAATAATAAAGAACAATGCAGAATACAGAGCAATACAGTTATAATTCAACTAACAAGACCAATTGTATAGCCTGCAAGTCATGACAAAGCTTTCTCTTTTTTCTAAGGTTCAGAGTGGTGAAATGGACAACCACACAACCTTTAGAGTTGTGGACAATGTGAATGAGAGCAGCAAGGAATATCAGCTACTGAAGGCCTATTGTGCCAAAAGACAAAGGCAAAGTGTGAGAAAAAATGAAGAGAAATATCCTGATGGAGGCCCTGCGAAAGGCGGCCCTTGGAAGATGAAGAAGAAAATTGTGACAATTGTGGCACCTACATTTGCTGGGGCTGCTAGACGAGTCAATCAAAGTGCTGTCATGAATAGGGTGGTTGCTCAAGGTCCATGTCTTGTTGGGACAGGGATGGCTTCTCAATCTCCAGCACATGGTACGACGGTGTTTTTCAATTAGAATGGTGGTGAGTGTATGTGTAGGTCCTCATATTGAATACGAAAAGTAAACCTTTACAATTAACTACAGTTTCTAACTAAACTACAACTTCCCTGCAGTAAAATTCAAATGCTTTTGTGGACATTTACAGCATATGTTTCTAAAACCACTGTAATGTTTTACAGAGGCTCCAACAGAAGAGGGCAGTACATTAAGTGGGTTAGCCAATAGACTGACTGAAATTGCAGACTCGGCCCAGATCCCAGAACACGTTGAAAAAGACAAACAAGAGGACCTAGATGGTTGGTCATCCCCTTTTCTTAAAAACATAACCAGACAGGGACTTGCATCAGTATACTAGTTATGATTGTTGGAATTGTATGTTGTTTTCTTTTCTTTCATACAATATATGTAAATATATAATGAGTGTACAGTATGGCACGCCCCTTAAATTATGTCAAATAAGTTTCTAACAGGGATGATGTCATAGATTTTTGTTAAACCTCTGTCATATATATCTGTCATGTATCAACCAACATGCGTGGTAGCAATTACCCTATTACTCGGAGGCGAGGTATCGATGCCCAGATGGTAAGCAGTAAAGAATGGGTTCCTTGAAACTTTATTATTCACAGAGGTCAGTGTTTGGTCAGATGTTTCCCAGGGAATGCCAATCTTGGACAGTTTGAAGTTTATGTTCATGTTCAGTATTTAACCATTAGTTATGTGTAATGCGTCTCCCAGTGTTATTTTCCCAGTACACACATCATTTATAGTAATATTTCCAATAATGATTTATTTTAGATGTCATCAAGAAGCTGGTGGATTTGCTACGAACAGCTGGAGATAAGATGAATGAGGAGGTTTGTCTCAAGGAGTGTACCTCATTGTACTGTTGTGTAAACCCACTCTCAGGTTCACATAGCTTTGCTTTGCCAAACAGATTGGTTACTTTCCGTGTGGAATAGTTTAATTTTAATTTGGCTTCTTCTCCGTTTGACTTGAGTTCCTCTACACATACTCCAGATCACACAAAACAAGGCCCTACAAGCGCAGCTCCGGAGCTCCTTCAACTACACTATGTTTGAGAAGGTGACCTCCATGCTGCAGGGCATGGTTGGGACCAGCTCCATGGGCCAGGCAGCAGAGTCTGCGCTGAGCCTTCAGAGGAGGCAGATTGCCTGGGCCTTTGAGGTGACCAGCAGACTGTCTGCGGTGGACCTCATTCCCATGAGCAGATTGATGGGCTTTGGGGAGCAGTATGTCCGACTGCACCACTCTGCCTGGGTTCAGCAGAACGGAGGATGGGTGAGTGCCCCTTGTCATCCATACACAACAAGCAAGAACTGTAATTGCTTTTCATGTACAGCGTTCTTGAACACTTTATCCCGTTTACCTTGTAGGAAAAAGCATTTAATGACGACGAGGACATTGATTGATTTCTGCAAGGCATGTTTGCTTTAACAAAGTTTCCATGACAATATGTCCAAAGACCCTCAGAAAACTGAAGAGGGTGAGGAAAAAATGTATGCTGTTGAGGAGTTTTAACAGGTGAATTTCTGAATAATTAATGTTAAATATTGTTGAAGTCATACATTTATTATATTTACTTTCAGATTAATTTGCCTACTGTATTTTCATGAGGACTGCCAGAATAGTACTCATTTTAAAAAGTTAAATTGTGTTTTTTGAAAATAATAATGCTGCTACTAGACTAGAGTGTAGTTTTAGTTTTGTTAACGGCAGTTTTTTTTTTTAAATGTTTGAAGTATAATTCTTTGCTCAGGACAGGTAATCAAAAGATTAGATTTTTATCAGTACATTTTTTATTCTTATTTTTTATGATATTATCTGTTATAGTTTAATATGGACCATATACAGTAAATGTTTATAATAATATTTTGCAGTAGAAAAATACGTTTCACAACCACATATTTGCCACAAGCGGTATTTCAAGTCATTCCCATTGGTATCATGCATTTGACAGCACACGCATGTTTGCGCACACATTTTCTACAATCACATCACTGTACCTCATCAAAGCGCTTCTTTTTCTGTAATTATTTTACACAACAATAACATGGTCATAAAGAATAAACATACAGAACTCTTAACCTTCATTGCAAATAGCGTTTAGCATAAAATACACGACACAATTGCAAAACATGTTTTGTTGCGCATTATTTCATTTTATATTGAATAACATTTTGAATAAGATTCACATTATATACTGTAGCTTCATAGATAATGACTTTTCTACAATTGAAAAATTATATTTGATCGTTTAAATTTAATTTGCTTCTTAATGAAATCCAGACATAATTTATTCTTAAATTGGTGTTAGAAATTTTTTGTAATCTTTAGAAGTTATTGTAAGTTACGACTATTTTCACTTTTTGTGATTGCTTTAAGCAAATAAAAAATACAATTAACGACCAGAACCTCGCGTCGGATGTGTCTTTGCAGTGTATACATTTGTTGATTTCTGTAGCAGTTGATCAAATCTCTTACCACAGTTGGACTAAAGACATTTCACATAGCACCAGTCCTAAATCATATGCCCAGATACGTGTTCATTTTGCCAAGGGCATCGCACACGGTGGTGAGGTCACTACGAAGATCCTGAACCACGTTCTCTATGCTTCTGGTGTCTTTAAGGAGATCTATGCTCTGCGTGTATGGGTTGTAGTACACTGAGAATGGCCTCTTGATTGTCTTGGCAAACTCCCTGTTAGGGCAACAAATAAATGTATTAGAATTCAAAAACCATAACCAATGAATTATTCAATATGAGTTTTGTCAGTGACCTATCCTAAGATTGAAGAACAACCTGAAAGTTGGCCATAATCAGGAAATAGAAGAAGAAACAATTCCATTAGAATAGATAAATATACAATAAAAACATTTTATATAACTTAAAGCATTATAGACCTCATCTTTTCTTTGGCCTCTTCAAAGCTTTCTGAGACAAAGTAAACATCTTGAAAGGTGGTGATGAGACACTCCTGCTTGCAGGTGGTTCCAGGATCAAACATCTTGACACGGGCTTTGTCTGACAGGGCGTGCTGTCAGAACAGGGCCACATAGAATTGGAAACGTTAGCATGAATGGGGTTGTGCAGTTATGCTTTTACTGTATGGTGCAAAGTATTTTTGTGTAAGTTGTGTGTGTTTGTCTTTTACCTTCAGTTCTCCAATAGAAGACAGTAAACCCGCCCCATATGCCCTCAGCTGGCCGTCTTGTTTGCACAGACCAAATTCAATAGTGAAGAAATAACACTGCCCAAAAACATCAATCAATCAATCAATCAATCAATATAATAATATAACGATGAAATAGACACAAATTAAGGGGATTGTGTTTTCTTTTAGAATGTGAAAAATAAAAATAGATTTTGGGCGATTTTCTCCAATTCTATGTACTGACTGTTGCTAGTTTCTGTACGTCCTCATCAGATGCACCAAGAGATGCCAATCCAATTTCCTGGGAAAACTGGGCAAACTTTGGGTCAGCCAGAAGGGGCACATGACCCAACAGCTCATGACATGTGTCCCTGAAACCAAAAAATACATGTCAGAAACTATACTTTGATCAGGGAGATTGGTGCCCATTGAGTCATTACAGTAGGTTTTGGCAAACGCTTCTGCCCTACTTACGGTTCAGGTGTGTACAGAGGGTCTGTGCTGTGGCGGACATACTGAGTGCAGTTAAACACTCGATAGGCCAGACCAGCTAGGAAGTCTCGCGGTGACAGGTACCCTGCTACAGGTCGCACAGTGAACCCAGACCTCTCTGAAATAAAAAACACATTCATAGTAAGGGGTCATGGTTTCATGAAAAGGGGTGTTCAAAACTGGGTACATATAGTATAATCTGGCATAGAATTTGCAAGCAATGAACAAAACATACGGTTCACATTCAATACAAGCTTTTTTACAGTCGCTTTGAGAACTACGATTGGCCTCGACAGCACGTACCTTTTAGAAACAATGACACATCTTCCAGCTGAGGAACATTGTCTTCACGGTACCCACAGTGCTTTGTCAGCAGGGGGAGGTTCTTCAGGTATTCTCTGCAGGCGTGGGTGGGGTAGAGCTTGGTTAGTTCTCTAAAAACCACCCCCCAGGTTCTCACTTCCTCTGGAGTGTATTCAATAAACGGGATCGGTTGTCCACTGTAGTGATACGAGCAGATTGTAGTAATGTAACACGGGTGTATCTAAATTTTTTTTTACAACAAATTACAACATATGTTGAAATTAGAGCATGAAAGTGACATGAATTTGAGACTTACTATTTATAATTCATGGCCATTTCCACAAAATACTTCCTCCTCTGGCGATAAATATTATCTTTAAAGCCCTTGTGCACAAGAAAGTGTCAGTAGAAAAAGGGAAGGGTCTTTTTGGTAGATACAATTGAATTTGTCTGTAGTACAGACTGTACTGACACAACTTATTTTTTCATCATATATATTATTGGAGCTCTGGTGAGATCCTTCTTCATTCAACATTTTTCTTGTAGGCTAATTTAAAAGCGACCAACAGCATACAAATTTTATCACATGAAAAAAGCCTCTATGTCCAAATACACTCAGGGCCAGTTTGAAGTAAAACTATTCAATAAAATGTTAAGTTATCTCACTGGATGGTCTGCATCCAGCTCCGACCCATACATCAGCACTCTGTGAGAACACTGGTCCAGTTCGGAGATCTTTTGGGGGAACCATGGAACCTCTTCTCCATCTAATAGTAAACCACGTCTACAATTAAGCAATAAAGCAAAAATAATTTATATACTTTAACTGTCCAAACCAAAGTGAATGACGTCGCACCTGCCTCTGTAGACCACACATGTGGAGGCGTGTTGAAGGAGAGGATGTTGACGTGGTCTCGGAGATGCTGCACCAGCTCATTAAACTCTTTCTTAGTGCAGTTGCAGTCGGCATAGATCTCCACCTCTGATGCGATGCGCTTGGACATCCGAGATTCAATGTGATTTAAGTTGACACGCTTCTCCTGGCGGAGCAGAAACATTGGACGAGAGCAGACAAAAATAACAAATAAAACACAATTAACAGGCTTTAATATTTATCCCAAAAATAACAACCAGAAGAAGAGAGAACAGACAACAGTGCAGTTTCATGTTGTCAAATATAAGACACATTTCTCGTGGCACCCACCTGAAAGATCCTCAGCGCTCTGACCAGGCATCCCACCTCATTCTTCAGAGAAAATACAACGGCTGTCTTTCCCGACTCTGTCCCAGCTTGACTTTCGTTGTCGGGCTTCTCATCTATGGGACAGAATGAGGGCCGTCGCGACTGCGGAGCAAGCAAACAAGACATCAAGAGATCTCAGCATACTTGTAATCCCCCGACAGTACGGTTCTTACACCAACACATGATGCATAGATATAGTTGATTATCTGAACACATTGTTTTAGACGTCCCCAATTCCCTGTTGGTCTGCCCACATGGAATTAGTCGAAGGAGAGGCAAGCGTGCTTTGTAATCATGGAAATGTTCTATTGCAGGATGATGTTGAAATATCTCAAAGTCTGTATTCGCAAGCTGCTTTCCACACTATTTCCACTGTAATGGGAGCATCCTCTTCTACAACACACTTTTTAAGCACTAAGGGGATTTTGAAGCCACCCCCCTCAAAAAAAGACATAGGGTTGAGTTTTGGCATCAAGCACTCACCATTTGTCCTCCCGTGTGGCGAAGGTGCTGATGGTCGAACATGGCGGAATCCAAAGAGAGTCCTCGTCTAGCCCAATATTTACTGGAGAACATCATCATGGCTGGCTGCATCCTAGGGACCGCGTCTGGACCCCCTTTCTTCTCTCCCCTCTTCTTCAGGTAGGGAGATGCCATGGTGATCACGGGTGCTTCGAGCTCTTCTACTAACCACTACCCTCTATCGTCCCTGCTAGGTGTACAAGGCTCTGACAGCTAAGCCCATCCCAGACACCTTTATATACTTTGACGAAAGGAAGCGGCGCTGACAAGTCCTTCCCAATCCCATTGCACAGTCAACAGTAAACAGAGGGCTGTTTGCCCCCGCCTCCCTCTTGTTTTAGCAGGGCTGGGTTGGCTGGGTTGGTGGGTTCAGCTCCATGTCTATCTCCCCTCCAGTCTCAATGGTCAGACCAAACAATCAGTACCATCGTGACTATTGACCGCTGGGGTTAGTATGACATTTAAACTGACCATGGTTTAAAATGAACTGATCTGGGTTATTAATGACCCCTGTTCAAAAAATCACACAAGTTGATGTTATTATCTTTCCTTTTTTTTTTTATTAAATCAAAGTTTTTGTGTTTTTCTTTGGACTTAGTTATGGGAATTATTGAAATAATATTACTCACAGGGCACACAGCATATGGTAGTTTCTCTAGTTTTACCCATTTATAGAACTGCCACATGATGTTTGCAGGTGCAGCTGAATGAGATAGCAGCTGTCGGTCGTCACAAAGAAGCTTCTTCTTTAATAAAACCCAGGGAGATGGGAGATAGGTCATGGCTGTGGGAAACGTTATCAACACGATGCTGAGGCAATTTCCTGCTGCACAGGAAATGAAAGAACGTGGAGATGCAAGTCAAAGCCCAGGTTGCTTTGTTCTAATTGTGATGCTGTCTTATGAGTAGATGGCAGGTGATACGTCATGTTGGGGGACAGAACCGAATCCAGAGACGTCTCTAAACGTCGCCCATCAAAGACAAAGGGAGCGCTGTGAACCGTCACGTCCTGGCGTCCATCATCCACTTGAAAGGGGCGAGGTGCCCTTTCGGGCATGGACAGCCTGCATTTTAAGTGGAATTATGAGGGAAGGGGTGTCTTACTACATCAATAGCAGTAAGATGGCTTTAGGAGTGTCTTTGGAACCAGTGACATCTCTGAACAAACTGAATTTTTCTATACATTTTTTTTTGCGTTTTTTGGAATATACAAAATAAGAGTGGTATATCCTCACTTTGTTCACCTATCAGTTATTTTGCCCTGTGGAATTAAAATGCTTGTTGTCCATACATTTCCATAGCATGATACATAAGGCTCCTGATGGATAGAAAATGGTTGCAAGATAAACATTTATTAAAAAAGGCAAGTGCACTTTAAAAAAATAATGAATGAAAAGGAGAAATAAACGGTTGCAATAAAATGAAAATTAAATAGATGAAAATAAATCACAAATTATAATCTTTTTATAGCATGCCCTGCCTTTTCTATCCTATTGATGAAATAAACTAAAATGGTAGGTTTCTTACAAATTGCAATAAATTAATAAATTTTTACAAGAAGAAACAAATCTATAAAGACAATGTGTGTTGTAAAAGACACTGTCCTTTGACGATTTCCCAAACGATTATCTCCAACCCATGGGCTGTCTCTTTCGAAGAGGCATGAACTAAACAGGTAGTCTCCTAAATGAATAGCAAATTTGAATCCAAATAACTATATTTACTGGAAACATGAATATAAGGCTTTATTCCATTTCACACGGAACGGCGACTTGAACAGGATCTGATAAATGCTTGAGCTTGAGTGAACAAAATGTTATATGTGTATGTGTTCTGATCCACTGGGAGCTCTGTTGGCTTTTTGTCTTACATTATCACGGCCTAGAAAAATGCAATCAAGAGACCAGCTATTCAATCATTTTTGTCTCAAAAGCTCAATTGTCATTTTAAACCAGCATTTCAATGCGCATGATTTCAAAAAAAAGGAAGTTCAAATAAAACAGCACATCATTGCACACAAAACAACTTGTCTTGCCCATCTTTAGAAAATCAGCAGCAAGAGAGAGGGAATGACTATTTCAATGAAAGACAATATGGTACAAGAAATTACAAAAAAATAAAATCTGAATATTGTTAAATCATTTTTACAATCTTTTCAATTCTCTTTTTGGGGACTGGATACTTGTGGCATCAAATGTCATGTACCCAACTGAGACTGGACATTTTTCGCAGCGGGAAATTGAAAAGTCTTTTGGTGTGAATTCCTTTGTTCACTATGATATGAAGGCAACTTTGACCCCATTGTGTGTTTCTGTTAAATGTTCGTGTCCATTAGTGTATCCGTCGTGTCTGTGCTCAGGCCTGGGTGATGGTGGAGACCCTTGTAACCTGGGGAACTTGGTTTCTGTTTTGAAGCCAAGAATGTCACTTACAGAACAAGGCAAATCCTGTTCAAACAGAAAGGCATCCATGGTTAACAATTGTTGTATTATGGCTATGAACTATGTCGAATTAATAAATACGATAGAATGTAATTTTTTTTTACATACCTTACAACTTTTTATCTGCAAACTAATCGCTTCCGATTTCTGAAGAATTTCTTCAATGTCCAGTTTCATTGAAAGTTCATTTATGTGCTGTTAAATGACACTTCACTTGTTATTACCATTTTACTTTTTTATTTTATAATTTTTTTTAAAAACATTTCATCCCACATATTATGTTGGCTAATATAGGAAGGTTATTACCTTGAGGATTTCATTGAACCCGAAATTCTCATCCATAATTTTTTGTTTTTCAGAGTCGAGAATTGCACAGCACACAAGCAGATGAAAGTTTTGGCAGGGCAAGCCTGTCCACATGACCTAGAAAAAATGTAAATTCAACATATAAATGATCATATTGTCTTTAAAGGAAATACATTTTTAGGCAGGTTGACATATTATCTATGCTGACAAACACACAACCTACCTCCCAAAGTCGAAGCACATCCTGGAAACCAAGCTCCCTCTTAAAACGAATCAGTAACCAGCGGAAACAAAAATACAAATATCCAGAATCCTGTAACTCTGTAAGAAAGAAAGCAGGAGATTCAGCTATACATTCACAGAACAAAAAATTTAAATCTTAATTCAACAAGATCTGCTCATGTATGACCAAGAACAAGTCAAGATGTGGCCCGGACACAGAGGGTCATGCTAACGACTAGACCCAAAATGCCCGTTAAACCTAATCCAAAAAAAGAACCTGCTCTCAACTTTACTTCAGTCTACCTATTGTCGTCCTCTCAACTTTACTTCAGTCTACCTATTGTCGTCCTCTCAACTTTACTTCAGTCTACCTATTGTCGTCCTCTCAACTTTACTTCAGTCTACCTATTGTCGTCCTCTCAACTTTACTTCAGTCTACCTATTTTCGTCCTCTCAACTTTACTTCAGTCTACCTATTGTCGTCCTCTCAACTTTACTTCAGTCTACCTATTGTCGTCCTCTCAACTTTACTTCAGTCTACCTATTGTCGTCCTCTCAACTTTACTGATATAGTCTAGAGTAGTCCTCTCAACTTTACTTCAGTCTACCTATTGTCGTTAAAAACCTCTCAACTTTACGTCAGTCTACCTATTGTCGTCCTCTCAACTTTACTTCAGTCTACCTATTGTCGTCCTCTCAACTTTACTTCAGTCTACCTATTGTCGTCCTCGATGACAATCCACCAGAGAATTAGAGCACTGGCTCCTGATTTTTTTTCCTCTTTTATTCACTTTTGTCTACTTCTCTTATGACTAAAGGATAACTAAAGGCTTGGCTCAAAAAGGTAAATTTAAGTATATTGGCATAACCATTCAAACACAACACAAGCCTGTTTACACTCTGTGTCAGAAGCAAAAGCTCACTAAGGAACCCACGCGAACACGGGGAGAACACGCAAACTCTACACAGAAAGGCCCTTGGGTCAGGTTGGGATTGAACCCAAGACCTCCTTGTTGTGAGGCAACAGTGCTAACCACCGACCCACCATGCTGCCATCCTATATATAATCTCAATGTGACACATTTAATTCGATTTAACAATGTTGGTACCAAGGTAATTCCAGAAGGCCAGATCCAACAGCCTCAACAAGGTACTGAGCTGGATCAGTTGGGTCTTCATGCCCTGCATCTGCTCCTCGAAGTTCTGGTGCTGTTGGAAACAAAAACACATCAACGCTGGTTTATGGGGTCGAAAACGAGAGAGAGAAAAAAAGAGAAGCAATGAGAAGGATACAAAGAGAACACTTGGGCAAACCTTTCACCAGAGCAGCAGCAGAAACAACAGACAAAACACAGAAACAAGGGTCGAGGTTCGTGTTTACCATTTGGTCCATGAAGGAGACAAAGCACCAGAAAGCATCCACTTCATTCTCCATCACGTAGAGGACTGGGGAGAGGAGGTCGCTCATTCCCTGAACATACCCTGGAGAACAGTACAAGAATACAGGTATATACAACCAATTTAATTCAATCATTCACTTATGACAGTCCAATATGTAGTAGGCTCCATCAAAGAAGCCTATTGGTTAGCTCACAGGAATCAGCAGGCAATATTTTAAGCGGATACATTTCTATGACACAATGAAGAGCTGTAACAGCTCTACTGCTAACCAATATTGAATTCAGCAGGCCTGTTTCAAAGCAAAAAATGCTATCGCTCACCCAGATCAAAGTCGTACATGCAGTACGTCATCAAGATATCGTGGAGCAGGACCAGGCCGGGGTTGTCAATGCCTTCATAGAACCTGTTGGTCCTGTCGGTTCGGTTCACATCCTTCTCTGTGAGAAAAAGAGCACAGTGATCAATACGTATGCTGCAGCAGACCAAAAATAGCCGACCGATCGAAAACAGTTTCTGACGTTGTGAAACTGTTGTGAAAGCGCTTTGCATTATTACCAATCAGACTCTTATAATCTCTCAGCTTGGAGTTTCTCCTCTCCTGCTCCTCGCTCACAGATTTCCACTGGAGCTTCATTCTGAAGTACTCATCTCTTGTTGGCACATTGGAAAAAATTAAAACAGACATTTAGTACTTAATGACAGGTATATACAGCAAGTAACCTTAAAAAGAAATCCTACAATATGTCAAGATTTAATAAAGCATAGCTTCAGCTTTTTAATATCTGCATACGTTTTGTTTTTTTGCAGAGTTTTACGGTCTTCATAGGTGCTGTCCCATGAGAAGTATCCCAGGAGGAACTTCCATGCTTCTTTCCTCAGCGCGTGACATAATCCCTATGGATCACAAAGGAAAAGGCTATGAGCCCAACAGTTGACTCACATTCGTAGCGAAAGACGACTCCCAGAAAACACAGGAACAGCAATCGCAAAGGATAAGGAAAAAGAAGAACCCTGCCAAAGGTCAACCCACCCCTTTGAAGATGATTTGCTTGAGATGAGGCACGTTGTGCATTCTTCCCTCTGGGTCCAGGTGCTCCGCCCAACTTTCCGATGAAAGTGGCTCACTCCGCCGGACTTCCGGCCGCGCTCCCAAGTCAATCTGCCGAACAAAAACAAAAAAGCCGGCCAGTGAGACTATGGATATCATTACTGGACTAGCCCGAGTCCTCCTGGCACGTTACTGGTCATAATGGTGGGCGAGTGTTCCACTGACCCTGGTGATGACCTCAAAGCCTGGCTCCTCCTGCTGGTTAATCTCCAGTCCCGGGATGACTTCTCCCAAAAGGTCCGACACCTCCTCGGGCGGGCGCTGCAGCTGCTGTTCTTCTGGCCCACGGAACGCATCAAATATGTAATTGGTCACCTTGGAGAAGCCACCCAGAGTTGTCACGTACGGGTCCTTCTTCAGCTTCTGTACGGCAGAAAAGGAACATCTTGTCACAAGTCACAGGCCATATGATTGATCTGCTTCTGCATACCGCTAGGTTAGGGTAACCAATATTTAGACCCCGTTACCTGAACAAGGCCAAAGTTGCTGTCGTCCAGAAGGTTCTCAAATGACTGCGAGAGCGCTTTGTTGGGTGTGCTGACTAGCAGACAGGTGTCTTCGTCTGGAGCCCTTAAATACAAAACGGTAGCAAAAAGCCTTTGGAATTTGCCAAGCTGTTTCCCCATCTGTCAAAAGCTCAACTCATCTTCAAGCACTTTCCTATAGCTTTCCAGCATTTTATTTGAGTGTGTGTCTAAGTGCACTGACAACACTGAAGCTTGCCCAAAAGGCTACAGGGGACTTAAAACAAGGTGTGAAATTTGAAGCAGTTATTTGTTTCTCTATTCTGATGCCTAAAAATGCCCAGTACCTAATCCAAACAATTTCATTATAAAAGGCCCCGATAAGAACTTTAATAACAGTTATCTGTGCTGCGATAGGGCAACACATTGCCAGTGTGCATAAAATAATCTACAGTGATATTTGGCTCAAAAAGATCCAGGCACTTTCAAGACGTCGGCTCCATGCCACAGACTGCCTCTTGGTTTAGGCATTAAAAGAGACAGACAGGTAAGGAGACAGAAAAGAAAACACAAATGACTTCAGACCTCACTCAAACAACTAGAATTACCATATGTATCTCGATAACACGTTCGGTGACACAAAGCGTTTCAAAGGAAATAAATAAATGTTGCCACCGCAAAAGCTGAAATGTAGCCCAGTCTTTAAACGTACTCATAGTCACAGGTTAAACCATATAACAACTCTGTAAACGCAAGCCTAAGTAAATGCTTTTGTTCCTCAGTACAAAAAAACAACAACAAAAAAAAATAGATTAGTAAAGTCCCTATAGAATCATGGTTAATTCATCCCTCTAGGAGTAAATAACTGGAACCACATTTCTACAGTCTTACAGATGGCTCGGACCAAAGGTTACGTTCTTCAATGCATGTCAAACCGTGCATCTCAGCATTCCATCCAAAGAGCTCAAATGTCTCTTAAAAGCCCCCTCTGCTGGTCATCGACTGCACACACCACCTTTCAAAGACTAACACGTCATTCTGGTTATGCTTGGAATGTCGGGCATGCGGTTGGACTCACTCGTTGAGCAGTGCGTATTTCCTCAGGCAGTCCAGGAACTCCTCGCTGCCTCCATGGTGGAAGTGAAGTGCGGGGATGGAGGCGGAACGCTCTTTCAAGTTGAACACTAGGTAGGACCAGCCCTGCTCCTTCACAGTAATGGATTTTAATTCACTGACCACGAAGCTGAATGCCCACCTGCTCTTCTCGTGAGCATGGTTCAGAGCACCTGAGGAGGAACGTCAATCCGTTACAGGTTCAATCAGAGGCACTCCTTTTCAGTAAACCGCCACTTCATAATTTGGTAATGTTATTTTTGTTTGGCTTAACCTACTTATTTTCAGACGGGTAGAGGATAATAACAATAGAGAGTTAAAGCTGCTGGAGGCAGTTTCCTATTGGCAGTGATTTTGGTGACCCCTACCGTTTGCTTGGTGTAATTATTTTTCCCTAACCGTCGCAAAGAAGACGTGCAGGATGCGCGATCGCGGTCACTGCATATCGCTAGCACAATCAACGACTGTACTCCAAGTATGGGCATCTCTTCCTGATTTAGTGACGCACTTCCTTGTGACATAAATATTGAGACTTAAAGAGACCTGATCTGAACCGTGATTTTTTTCATTCTCCTATTTAGACATTACAATGTGCTATATGAAGAAATGTATTGATAATAAGTTACATAAAAAAGTTGCCTATAGTTGCTTTAAGTAAATAGACTGGGATCAGAAACTAGACTATGTAACATTTAACAAATAATATTTCTTAGTAAAGACCGAAATTAAAGTATTGAGCTACAAAGTAATCACTACTGGTATAGCTGCTCCATACGAAACATCCACAGACTATAAATAGGACAGAAGAAAAAACACACCCTCTCCATTTGAACACGGTTTCTTCTTGAAAGACACAGCATTGATCATGTCCCATTCCGTCTCATAACTCTGCTGATGCTCCAGTGGCTGGTGGGGCCTCTCTCCCTGACACTGAGCCCCATCCATGACTGAGCTGGAGTCCTGGGGAACACAAGTGTATCACATCATTAATTTGCCTTTTCCAATCTATTGCAAGTGCTCTAAGCAGTAACGTGCCCAACACTCTCACTGCCAACCTCTGCTACTTTGCAAGCCATGGATTGTCCGGTTGGGAAGATGTCTTACAATAAAATGAGCACTGACTTGCAACCCATCTAGCACTAGCGTGATCATAATAAATAGAGCTTTCAAACCGACAAAACTTGCCTTGCCAGCACACATCATGTTTGATGGATCAACAGAGTCATCCAAAGGTTTATAATCCACAATGATTTCTCCATCCTGCCAAATGTTGGGGAAAAAATACAAGATAACAACATTTAAAACACAAAAGACGTATAAGCATTTTGGAGTATTGAGCATTTGTAGTATGAGTGGGGCACAAGAAGTCAACAATGTAACACTTGTATGTCTGCAAGATGCATTCAGAAAGCAGATCATCTTCATGGTGAAATATTCATTTGGAGAGTCATCCCACCACTATCTACTGGCATCATTCGATCAACTGGGGCTTTAAATAAAGTAGCTATAAACACATGCCAACCTTTTCAATCATCCGGAGAGAGCCTGCAAGAAGAATATCTTGTTCACTGCCATCATCTTCACTGTTGGAGTGTATGAACACACCTTCATGATCAAATACAACCTAAAAAAAATCAAATGCATAGTGAGTAGCAGCTCGGAGTTATTCATCCACTGGGGGCACGTGACAAGTCTACGAAAAACTATGTTAGCCACTTGAATGTATTCAGAGGGAGGGTACCTGTTAAGTTAATGTATAACATTTTGTGCAATTATAATTTTCTGGTAGCTTTAACGCAAACAGTTCACATGAAGTTATGGCTAATGTAACGTAAGTCAGAAAATGTCTCGAATAACGATCGTTGAACAGCTAATACCGTAACTGAAGAGACGCTGGCAAAGTCACACACTAACTTGAAGTGGGCCGACCTACTCTGAGATTTTGTTGAATTATTTGACTGTCAGCTTTATGACTTGATACACTGACGTGCTTTGCTAACAAAACCTATACAGCTAACTTGGCTAGCTAATGTTTGCTAACACGTCGTTTGTTAAGGTTCCATCCAAACAAATAGCTAGCTAGACTGTATCAAGTCTAGTATATAACGTTATGCAACTGTATCCAAGTGCTATCGTAAACACTTTCCGCCCCACTGGTTAGATACCTAATGAAAACGTAAACATTTGTATATCTCAAAGGTTGAATATTTCGAGTACCTTGGGAGGAGTATCAGCCGCCATGTCGTTCGATGCCTGCACTTACGATGACGACGCCTCACGTGCCTGTCAACTTCCAAAACAACAGTGACAAGTCATCATCCTTTTTGCGCACGCGCAATGTCTGTTCACAGTACAAAACCACTAAGCTTGAAAACTATGTAGGACTTAGGAACTTATGTTAATGTTAAGTGTTATATTATTCTGCACCATTCACTGAGCTTAGAACAGTAACCTCCTCTCCCAATTCTGAGATTTTTGTAAGAAAAAAGCTTCAATGTTATACAACTTTTTGTTTTAAGGTGTAACTGCCGTATTGTATGGAGATTCACAACCCTAAACTAAAGCAACGAGATAACCGACACCTGCCATTTTGGTGGGACACTTCGCAACTAGGAGAAATGCAGAACCCACAAAACCTGGACAAAACATTGAACAAACTTAACTTTTAACAGTGGCGCATATTGTCTTTTTAGAAACAACAAAAATGTTTAACGAGACAGAACGTAGCCCCGATGTCCTCGACTCGAGCAGAGTACGTCTCGCGAGGGCACAGTACACAAGAGAAGAAGAACTGGATCGACTAGTTGCTAGCTAGCTAGCACAAGCTGTAATGGCTAAATGATCTCTATTTAGATAGCTAGCATTTTACTAGAGCAATACATTTAAATATACGGTTTCGCAAAAACATAAAGATGTTGAGCGTTTAATAAGTTATCTAATAACTGTCACCGTAAGAAAATGGATTTAGATTCAGGTAATCGGTCACCGAGAGAAGAGGGGGAGCTTGAAGACGGAGAGATCTGCGACGATGACATCGAGGAAAATGTGTCTGTGACGTTACAGCAGCAGGGAGTTGTACGGTCTAACTTAAAAAATAATATCAGAAACAACAGTACATCACGGTCTACGCCGAAATCGAAACTAAAGCCGCACAATTTACCATCGCTCATGGGTCCTCAGCCACCAGATTTTTGTCATCTGATGCCATATAACCGCGGACCTCAGCTGCACAGTCCCTTCCCCCCTAACCACAGGCAACCGGGTGGACCAAGTGGTCCTGAACGACCACCGGGGCTGGGCCTCCACGATGACCCGGGCCCACGGTCAAGCTTCTGGGAAAGAAGTCACAGTGCCTTGGGAAGGTTCAGGCATCGGGGTATTCCGAATGGAGATCGTGGTGACTGGGGCAGAACGGGCTGGGAAGATTGTGGTGGGGGAGGTAGAGGCACAGGTAGACCTCCTCCTGGTCGTTATGTCTCCGCAGATAATCACAGCAACAGAAAAGAATCTCCGACAAGAAAACGTATCCTTTTGTAATTCTATCATACTGTTCGTAATGGATATGTCACGGGGCAGTGAACTGGTTTGATATTGCTGAGTTGAGCTAAATAATTATGTTGCCAGCTGTTGTACTGACAGTTACAGTCTTTGACAATTTACTTAACTTAATCTAATTGTGTCCATTTGGCCAGAAAGTTTCGAATATGTAATGCAAGTTCATACTTGAATGTACCCATAGTTTAATTAAGACAGTTTGTGTTTTATTTTGATAATCATGTAACAGTATTCAAGTAGCTATAAGCTCAGTATATAACTCTATTCTGAAGTTTCCGGTTATTTACCTACTACATTACACTTCAGAAAAGCCATCAGGACGGACTCAGGTAAGAAAACCTGTGTACGGCGTTGCCAAAGCTGAGAATGGTCTTGATGAGAGCTTTGAGGACCTACTGTCAAAATATAGGCAGATTCAACTGGAGCTGGAATGTATTAGAAAAGAAGAAACTATGGCACTGGAGCCCATAAGCTCTCCTCCCTCCGCCGAGGCAGATTCTACCAGTATTTCTCCATCTGAACAACTACCTGAAACCACAAGCAGTATTCCAACTGAAGCCGCCATGGAAGACATGCTTTGCCCTGTGACTGAGAAGAAGACATTCCAGGCCTTTAACCTCAAGCCGCTTCGTCAGAAACTCCTCACGCCAGCAGAATTGGATGCATTGAAAAAGAAAGCTGAGGAGGAAAATAAAGACACTGAAAATGAGTCTGAGAGAAACCAAACATCAGAGGTGGTGGATTGCAGTAAAGAGGATGAGAAAGGCCCGGTCGAGCTGACCTCCAGCCATAAAGGTCTCACTAATACACAAAGTACAACAATTTCACTGGTTACATACATTTTGGTGTGCCATGTCACAAGCTGATTTTGCTATAATTACCTGAAAATCTCTCAATCCCCCCAAAATCAAGGTTAATTAGAATATATCACGTTAATTTCTTTGTGTCTTTTTAGGAGATGAAGATATTGGAACCACGAAGATCGAAGAAAAGATGGAAAGGGGGGGAGAAAAACCAAAAGCTAAAGCCTCTGGTGTCTGTAAAGATAAAGCCAAAAGTGAAGGCGAAAAGAAGGTCGAGAAAGAGGGAGCGAAGAGAGAAATGAAGGAGTCAGAGGACTCCACACCTGGCCCTATCAAGGTATTTGGTCTGAAAACTGACCTGTAAAATACAATTAATTTTGTAATTTTAATGTCTTAACGCCAGTTATTGATGTTGTGAGTGAGGTGCTTCGTCATGCATCGCGTTAGACATGTATATATATATGAAGGGTTAATAAGTGTTTGTGATATAGAGCATCAAACAATACAGCCAGAGATATTAACATGTGAAGTAACAACATCTTCCCATATGTACTCATGACCGTTATAGTGCAACAATTTGCTGTTGTCAAACCATTAGGAAATATTTGGGTCTCACCTGAGTATCTTTCCGTAGTCAAAAAGTTCATGTCCTCCCCTTCTGTAAAAAGAAATGTGTGGACATGTATCATTCCTAATCTCAGGATTGACTTCAGAAGCCACTCCTTGGTGCAGCGCAGCCATACTCAGTGGCACGCGGAAGGTGTAAGTCATTGTCCGGGATGGTTAGTAGTTTGGCCAGTGGACTATGTTCCACCATCTGTCGTTCTGTGTTTCTAATCTCACTCCCTCCACTGCAGCCCAAGGGGAGGCTTGAAGAGGAGGAGATGTCCGAGATGCAGCTGCGTCTCCTGGCCCTGCAGTCGGCGAGCAGGAAGTGGCAGCAGAAGGAGCAGCAGGTGATGAAGGACAGCAAGGAGAAGATCACCAAGGCGTCCCAGGAGAAGACCCCCGGCCCCAGCGCTGCCCTGCCCTGCCGGGACCGAGTCACCACGAGGTCGGCCTCCTCCGCCGCGGCTTCCGAGAGGGCCAAAGGGCGTACGAGGTCCGCGGAAAAGGCTTCCCTGCGGCCCGCGTTCCCAGCCAGGGAGAGGGCCAAGCCTCTGGACAAGGAGAGGTCGAAGGCCGCGGCCACTCTGACTAAGAGGGAGCGATCCAAGCCTCCTGAGAGAGCAAAGCCGGGTCCAAAGCCACCTGCCGAGAGGGGCAGACCTCCAGCCAAGATGCATCCGAACAGGAAGACCGTCAGCCCAGGTGGGACTTACTTTGTCCTGGGCTTTAGCACTCCGTTTGGCATGGGCTTCCTGTGTGTGTCTTGTAGAAATGTAATAATTTTGCCTCAAAATGCTCTTCATTCTCAAGTCAGAGTCATGGCAGTACTTTGCTTCTCGTTAGGAGAAAGGCTTTTTGTAAGATGTGTTGACGGCTAAATGTCTCCCTCGTCCCAGGTTCAGTGGCCAAGCAGGCGTTCCGGAAGCAACAGCTGCGGACGTGGAAGCTGCAGCAGCAACGGGAGCAGGAAGAGAAGCGCCGACAGGAAGAGGAGGAGCGCCGCAAGAGGGAGGACGAAATTCGGAAGATCCGAGACTTGTCCAACCAAGACGAGCAATACAATCGTTTCATGAAGCTGGTGGGGGGGAAGATAAAAGCTCAAAGCAAGGTTAGACACATTGTGATAGCGTCATACATCTACTGATGCACTACAAATATGCATTTGTGCATTCTGTTTATTCATGTGTCTATGTGGGTGTCCTATTCACTCATCCGATGCCATTCCGTAGCACCCTGAATGCTTAGAATAATGCAAAGTTGCACATAATCACTCGAATAGGATAAAGAATCCGAAAGACGTTGTCTTGGCAGGTGTGAGAATGTTTATTCGGATGTGAATCTTCTCGCACCACAGTCCAGAGAGCGCGAACATAGAAAGTCTGCTGGCAAGCAAGGCCTGGACACCTCGGGGAACCTCTACCAGTACGACAACTACGACGAGGTCGCCATGGAGACCGACAGTGAGCCTAATTCACCAGGTGAGCATCATGCTCACCTGCTCTTATCGTCCGTCCAACAATTCTTCATGATGCGTGCTCCCACCCATTGTGGCAGGGCCGCCGCTCTTGTACTTCTCATTTGTTAAGAGGCAACTTCTTGACACAATCTTTTTTTTTTTTTCTCTGTTTAGCGCTCTCCCCAGTCCATGATCCGTTTGGGGCAGAGGGTCCGTTTGCAACAAAGGACCTGTCGTGCATCGCTCACATTCCTCTGATGCACATGGACGCCTCTCATTTTGGAATGGTCAGTTGCTCCGGTTACGTGTCCATATCCGGTGTTGGAACGGGAGGATTTTACCAGCACCTTTTATTTATTTAATTTTTTTTATGTATGTTTTATGTGACATAAATGTATTTTTCTTTGAAGGAGATTTCTCATCGGTTCCTGTCCCCTATTCTGTCGATGCCGCCCCCTCCCCCGCCCCCGATGCCCCCACTCCCAGACGAACCCGAGCAGCCCCCAAAGCCGCCCTTCGCGGACGAGGAAGAGGAAGAGGAGATGCTGCTCCGAGAGACCTGCCTAATGTCAATGGCCAACAAGAGGGTTGTAGTGAACGAGGTACGTGCTTAGGTTACGCCTCTGCATGGCCAAATCGGAGTCTGAATCAACATATTCAAAATAGTGACGTCATTATTCAAAATTGTCGACACTGCACTTAAAACACTATGACGCTACACGTATAACATTTTACGAAGCAAATGATTCATAAAACATAATAAGACTCCGCCCCAATCTTAGGAATCAAATTGCCTTTACCCACTACCACCACATTAAAGAATTAGCAGAACGCTTTAACATGCTTTGTCTCTCTGCCATCTCTCTGTTTTGCAGGAGGCTCCCTCCATCAGCCCACCCCCATATTTGATCCCCCAGCCCATGGGGGGTGTTCAGCCTGTGCCGAGGAGTAACCTGAGCATGGCCCCCCTGAGCACGGTACCCCAGGCACGGAGCAACAAGTTTGTCCGGGGTCACCACATGGCGCGGCCTCCATTGGTGGTGAGACCACCCCTTTCCAATAGTTTGGCTGTTTTGCATTGGCTTACACATTTATTTGGGGGCGGATTCTTGGGTACTCATTTTAATGGCCTCAAACAAATCATAACTGTTTTATTGCACGGTTATACTCCTTGAAGTCAAGTCTCTCCCACTTTCCCTAAAGTATTAGAAGTATCTCCCAGTTAGGTTTTTCTGTGTACTTTGACGGAATGTAGTCTTCCTTGAAGGTGTGCCTAGCGTTTCCAACCACCTCCTTCCCCACGTAACCCGAGTTACTTTATTCGTTACTCACCAATTGTTTCGATTTTCTTTTAAAATACATTTTCCAATCTGTTTTTCAAATTTGAAATGTTGACAGAACAACTTTCAGTTGCTTTGTGACCTGTGGTCTGACTTGTATTTACATTTGTAAGTGGATAAATTACAAACTTAAGTACAGTCCTCTACATAGGTGTCCGTTTATACAAATCCTGAGTTTGTGCCTAAACATAAACACCTTCCAAACGCATCGTCAATCCCATGACTCGTTTACCTGCCTGCCTTCTCGTTTTCAAACAATGACAAAGTACTTTAACCAATAACACAGCGACACATCTAAATAACACAGCACCACCACTGTCGCCTTGACGCTATGGTCCCTAAGCTCCCCGCAGCCTAGCAACATGTCACCCCGGAGACAAACGTACACCCTAAAGCTCATCTGAGACCAGGCTGACGGCAGTGGCTCCACGCTTGGTCCTTCATTCATTTCGCTGCGATTGCCTCGCCGGAAGGAAACCAGCCGTTGAGTGGGTTTTCCCTTTGTTTTTGTGGCCAGCTCCCCAGACACAAGGCGGTGGTGGTGCAGTTGAACGACTCGGACGACAGCGACTCCGAAACGGAAGCCTGTAGCTCCACCCAGTCCGTGTTCGGGGGACTGGAGTTCATGATCAAGGAGGCCCGGAGGACTGCTGAGGTGAGTGGGCTGCCAGGGCCGTGGTTACCGTGCCTCCGCTGACTTTAAAGTGGCTTGTCATGGCATCGAGAGGAAACGGCTACGATTCAACGCACGATTCCAAGATGGATGATGTTAATAAGTGTCTGGCATTGTTGTAAAACGTTTGTTTGATTTGTAAATCCAGGCCTCCAAACCTAAAGGCTCCGAGAAGGAGAACGACCCGCTGAGAACTCCAGAAAGCCTGCCACACGCGAAGAAGACCGAGTATCGACTTCTCAAAGAGGAAATCGCCAGGTAGGGTGTTATTGCCAAGCATCGTCCCTACAAAGTGCCACACCTCCCAGTAATAATCCAAAGTAGAATTATGGACTAGAATATTTACGTGTCCAACTGTATGTTTTTTGGATGAAGGGAAACTTCTGTTGGTTATTAAATTTATACATATATTATACATGTGGATGTAATGCGTGTCGCGTTGTGTCCCTCGCTGGCAGCCGAGAGAAGCAGAGGATACTGAAGGACCACAGTCCCCGGGGTGTGCCCTCTCCCGCCGGCTCCGACTCGGAGATGGACGGGGCGGCCAAAGCGGCGGCCGAGCTGCAGCTGAGCGGAGCCGTGGACCGGCTGACCGCCCACAGGTCCGACCTCATCCTGGTCCTCCCAGTCTATGCCTCAACGAATACATCCACACTCCACAACTTCAACTGCATGCTGTCGGCCGTTTAATCAATCGCTTTTTCTTTCGCCTGGTCTTAGAAACCTGCTACAGAAAGACGAGACCATCCTAAGGCACCTGCTGCAGCAGGAGACCAAGAAGAAGGAGTCCCTCAGGGCAGCCGAGGTGAAGGTGGCACGGTTGAAAGAGCAGCTCCTGGAGTCTGAGAAGATAGTCAACGCCAATAGGACTCTCCTCAAGAAGCTCCAAGAGCAGGTGGGTGGAGCACTTCTAAGCGCAGAGCCGAGGGGAAAAAAATGGAGCGCTAACGAGGTGTTGAGTTGACGCGGCCGTTGGCAGACGCGCTTTAACACACAGCTCCGTGCCCCAAACAAAGTGACAAAGCAGGAGTAGCGACACTACTGTGGTTGTAGTTTTTCGTTGGATTTGGTGTGACGGCGTTGCAATCCATCTTCCCTCGTGTTAGGTGCACCGCGTTGAGCACCGGGTCAGTATAAAGAAGAGCCAGGCCATCAGGTTGGAGAGGGAGCTGATCCAGGCGCAGTCGTCGGCAGGCAGGGGCCTGAAGCGGCGGGTGGAGCCCAGCCAAATGAAGGTGAGCGGCACGGCACCACGCCCTTCTCTCCTCGGGACGCAAGTTTTTAGTTTGACTCTCTCTTTCTGCATTTTCATTTTAAAAAAAAACTCCATCTAAACGTACACATTCTTGGCGTACGTAATTGAATGGTGTACTGTAAATTTAAAGAGCATTATTGGGACAAGTGCAGAAGAGAGAGGAGGGAACAGCCAATCAGTGAGCAGTAGTGTAAATGCACAAATGCCAGCTCAAAGCAAATATCTAAACCATGTGCTTATTTTGAAAACTGGAGAGTGAAGTTAGTTGGGATTAACTCCATTCATGATGATCATCGTGATTTGAGAAGAAAAAAAAACAACTGAGATTTGGTATGAAATTGTGTGGTTAGACACAATGACCGGATATTCTCTTTCTGCTGTGTTTTTTTTGCTCTTCAGTCTGCAAAGCTGCAGCGCGTCGACGGTGCTGCCCGCGGCTCCGAGCGCCACTTTGCCGAGCTCATCGCCCAGAAGCAGCGGCTGCAGCATCTGGAGGCCGAGTACGCCCTCAAGATCCAGAAGCTGAAGGAGGCCCAGGCGCTCCATAACCGCGCCCCGCCCGTAGAGCTCCCCTCGCGGGCCCCCTCTCCTTCACCGCCCCTGCAGACCCAGGTGCCCCCTCCCGCCAGCCCTTTCCCGTTGCCCCAGCCCTCCTTGCACGACCTCACCCAGGACAAGTTGACCCTGGACAGCGAAGACCCCGCCGAGGGCGAGGAGAACGACGCCGAGGCGGCGCCCGCCTCCGTCGCCAGGGGCAACCGCCGGCGCTCGTTCCGGGAGTCCGGCTCGTTCACGAAGCCCAAGCTGGAGCTGGGGTCTCTCCCGGCGAAGGAGACGCCGGCCAAGCCGAGTAAAGCCTCCGTGGGGCCCAGCGGCCCGTCGGAACTCTTCCTAGGCCTGAACGTGGAGGCCCTGAAACAGAGATACCTGCAGCAGGCCAGAGTTGGAGACATGCTGCGAGCGGAGCTCCACCGGTCCGGAGACACCGTGGAGAAGCATCCACTGGGGAAGGTAAAGCCCACGATGTTCACCACGTTTTCTGTCTCGCGGCGTGTTATTCTTCGGCTCCGTGCCTCGAGGGTCTGTGAACGTGTAGGGGAATTGTGTTTTTTCCATCACATGAATTCAGCGTTGTTACACGTGCAGGTGATCTCCGTGGACGTGGAGTCGCTGAGCCCTCAGCCGGTGCGTGCGGAGCTGAAGCCGGTACCCTTTGGGCCGTATCGTAGCCCCCTCCTGGTCTTCAAGTCTTACAGGTACACCCACTCGCTCACTCGTTGTGCACATGTTCAACGGATTCCAATGCCTTTTTCACAGCGTTTACTGGAGTTGATTGTTGTTCCCTGGTTTTCATCTTCTCCTTTAGGTTCAGTCCTTACTTCAGGACCAAGGAGAAGTTATCGCTGAGTTCCGTAACCTACAGCAACGCCGTCGAGCCCAAGAAGTGTTTTTGCCGCTTTGACCTCACGGGCACGTGCAACGATGACGACTGTCGGTGGTTAGTGGAGAGTCAAGTCTTTCTCCAGTTGTACTTGATTCATCTCAGCCGTAGCCCTGTTCTCATGTTGGGGTCCTCCACTTCTATTTCAGGCAGCACATGAGAAACTGCACCTTCAAAGGAAACCAACTGTTCCAAGACATCGTGTCCTACAACTTGGCCCTGATCGGCTGCTCTGACAGTAGCTCAACCGAACACGTCGGTGTCGCCACAGGTAGACGGCGAGCTGTCTGCCTGCCCATTTTCTGCTCAACCATGTAAAGAGTTTCAGCCAAGTCGACGACAGTCTAAATCAAATGATTTGTGTCTTACGCCGTGCTATTTCTGTTCTCAGAAAAGTATATCAAGAAGGTCTTTGGAGCAAACAAGGACCGCATGGGAATGGACCAGAAGGCGGTCCTCCTCGTCAGCAAAGTGAACGAAAGCATACGGCACAGTGAGTCTCCCCAATTTCATCCCTGTCTTTTTCCCCCGTGCGTTAGGTAGACATGATGTTTCTCGCCGGGTACCAAAGCGTTGTTAGGCAGGACGTCCATAGTTAAACTTTGCGCACCTCTTTCAGTTCCGCCCTTCACCACGTGTAAAGATGTCCGATCGTGGAGGCCCAAGCCAGCCTGGCAGGCCAACCCAGGCCCCGGGGAGGACAGTGGGGATGAGAACGCAGATGGCCTCCTGGCCCCGGTGAAGTATGGTGAGCGTCACATCAGGCCGGACGTTTCACAGTCCCTGGTCAGCCCTCGTTGGCGGTTTATTAAGTCTTCCAAACTCCATTTATGTTTTATGAGTATTGCTTGAGCTACTTGCTCCGGCACTGTCTAGATACATTCTTTCAGTTTAACGTGGCTTTGCCTATGCTATTCCCTCTTCTAAGATGGCCGCTCTAAGACGACCTTGTCGGCCCTGGACGTGTGCGTGACGCCGGACGATAAGCGCTACTTTGTCAGCGAGCCGGACGATATCTCCAACCTGGAGACCAGCGTTCTGGAGAGCCCTCGACACGCGCAGCTGTGGATCAAGCTAGCGTTCAGATACCTCAGTCAGAACGAAATGTAAGTGGCCGGCTCAGAACACGGATTTGGACCGCGCTCGAGGTCAGCGTGTCGTCTGCGACGCTTATCTCTTCCACGATACGATCTCACCTGCCCCGTGTGCCGTGTCTGTCTGGTTGCAGCCCTGCCTCCGAGTGCTTGGACGCCGCCTTAAACACTCTGTCTCGCGCCTTGGAGGACAACCGGGACAACCCGGAGATCTGGTGCCACTACCTCTCGCTCTTCTCCCAGCGGGGCAAGAGAGAGGAGGTCCAGGAGATGTGCGAGATGGCTGTGGAGCACGCGCCCCAATACCAAGTGTGGTGGAATGTAAGGTTCTTTGGAATTTTTGGATTTTATTTTTATGATTTATTTCTACAGGGTTATTTTACTTAAAACAAAGTCTCCTTTGCTGCTGTGCCCTGTTTACGAGGCAGTTTACGAAAAATTTAATGAAACAAAACTAAATGAATAAAAAACATTTCAAATCGCCAAATAATAAAAATGGCTTACAATCGAACACATTGTATAGACGCAGTTTAGTTTTCAGCCGCAAAGCTTTCACGATTCACATAAATACGTTTCAACACTAGACTATTTTGTCTACCTTCTTGAGGTGTTTAAAATGTTTTGTTTTTTCGTTCACCCCAGTATTTGAACCTGGAGAGTTCGTTTGAGGGCAAGGACTTCGTGTGCGACCGCCTGCTCCAGCACCTGGTCCAGGTGGCCCTGAGCGGCTTCACAGAGAGGGTGTCCTTCCAGCTCATGGAGGCTCTCCTCTACAGGGTCCAGCTCAGTCTTTTCACCGGCCGCATGGAGAGTGCCCGGGGTCTCCTGCAGGTAAGTCCGCATGAAATACAGCGGTGCAGCACGGGCGTGGCAGAGACAGGGCACGGCCCAAATGTGAATAGCCTGAAAGATTTAAAAACTTGAATGGCATGCAAAAATAAAAACTCAAAATGAGCGGGGGGGGGGGGGACGTAAATAAGAAACCAACGGTGAGAGGAGGACCATGAACTCACTGGGTTCCCCGCTTGTCCCAGAACGCTCTGAAGTCAGCCAATGACCGGAGCATCGCCGATCACCTGACGGTGGGCCACCGTGTCCTGGTCTGGCTGTCCTACTTCCACCTGACGGAGTTTGACGGCCTGCCCGCCAGCCTGTACGACCCGGCCAACTCCAACCCCTCCAGGCTGGTGAGCCAGGAACCCTTCCTCCTGCCCTGGAGAACGCCCCAGGACATCAGCACCCCGCCAAACATACTGGTGGCCCTGTTTGAAGGTATAAGGCCGGGCGACGTGGGGGCACTGTACGTCGTCGAGTCTCTCTTTACTAGCTCTGCTTGGCTGCTGCTGCTACTGTTACACTAGTGTTTGGTGCAGTCCACTTCCGAACTGTTGTTCACATGTTTTTGATCGGTCCGTTTTTAGTCTAACATTCTATGAGTGGCTTGAGGAAAACTCTCCGGCCCATATTTGATATATAGTTTTTGTTTTTATTTTTGTTCTCCTGTCTAGATGCGATTCGTCAGTGTACGGACGAGAGTCTACCTCAGAACGAAAGGACCCTGGCGTGCCTGCCGCTCCACACAAACCTCATTGCCCTCAACAGCCTTCTGGAAAGGTGAGTGTGCCGACGGCGTTCGTCTGGGACCGTCGTCCCTGGCGCTGGCGTCGTCTTTTACCCCACCGTCCCCTTTCCCTCAACGCCTCCGACCATGTGTCCCCTGTAGGTTTGAGGTGGGCGTGGCGCTGTGCGAGTCCCTCCTGGAGCTGTGCCCTGGGTCCTGCGTGGTGCGCGACGCCCTGGCCAACCTCCACATACGGGCCGGTGAGAGCGACAAGGCCGTCAGCATGTGGATGCACGCCCTGGCCGAGTGTCCGCACAACGCCGAGGTCTTCTACCACTCCTGCAAGTTCCTCATGACCCAGGTCGGTGGTCCTCGGCGGACACCGGGGACAGCCCGTCGCGCGGCGTGGTCATCGGGCGTTCGGTGTTGGGACCTCGTTTTCATGTCTCCCCCTCTCTTCCCGTCTGTGTGACACAGGGCAAGTCCGGCGCCATCGTGCCGCTGTTCCGCGGGTTCATCCTGTCTTTCTGCGAGGACGAGCAAAGCCAGAAGCGACCGGTGGATGTGCTGCGGTAGGTTGCTTGCGTCACTCCACGTCGTCTGCTAGCACTTCGGGATTGAACACATTTTTGATTTAAAGGCAACAGCGTAAGCTTGTGGGGGTTAGATTTCTCCCCAAAAAAATTCTCAGCTGTTTGCATGCGAAAACTGTTCAAAGTTATTGTTGTGGTAAACGTGACACTGGATGTTGTTTTGAAGGTACTGTGTGTTTTGAAGGTACATCCTGGGCATTCCCACAGATGAGATACTGAAAGGGCCCATTATCACCAAGGATCTTCAGGAGCAGCTCAGCCACCAGCTGCCCCATCTCTACCTGGTTCACTGGTGCGTACTGCGACACCGCACGTTGGTTTACACCAGCTATAAGTCCTTGAAAGTCACATGAGCTTGCAGTAAGAAAACGTGTTTTCTCCCCAGTCGTTGGCAGTGGTTGCACGGCGATGTTGGCGATACGGTGGATGCTTTCGAGAGAGCCTTGGGGTCCGTGATGCAGCTGGACGTCCTTCACAAACTCTGGATGGAGTAAGTCTCGCACGGACATAACTGATCACCATAACTTTACCAAATTCATGTCAATGACATGAAGTGCTTGATTGATTGATTTGTGCTGTAGATCTGACAGTATCATGTCCTTGGAAGTAGGGCTGAACGATTTGGAGAAAATATCTAATTGCGATTTTTCTGACAGATATTGCGATTGCGATTTGATTTGCGATATATATATTTTTTTTAAAGTAAAGCTTCAGTTCAATATTCACTGTGTAATATATTTAAAACATATGATGGAGCATTACCACCTGAGATACCATCAAAATATTACCTACCTTTCTGTTAGTACAAGGATGAGAACTGAAAATACAATACAATAAGTATTTTTTAAATATTGGCATAGAATGTAGGGCAATCAAACATAAAACAATTATCTCAAAAGCTGTCACTGTTTAGTAAGTTAAATAAAGTAATAACACAAATCTAGAAAATAGGACCTTTCTGTAAATTATCTCCTGCCTGAAACACTGTCTGCCTGCGCACGGTGTAAGTGGGAGCCAAGGAGAGAGAGCTGACCGCTGTAACCTGCGATTACTCTGAGCAGAATGCATGGGAATAAATGACAGTTTAATAGATTTCTCACGTTTTCCTTGATGGTCTGAATAGGTAGCTAGATTTTTTGCTGTTTGCCTTGTAGAAATAAAGACAGTAGGAGGGTTTGAAAAATCGCAATATGTAGCGAAAGACGCTAAATTGACAACGCTTTTTTTCCTCGTGTTTCGTGTTGTTGGTGGGCGTATACGTAGTCGCATTAGGCCACTTCTGATTGGTGAGCATGACTTGTACATGAACAGCAGGGCACTTCTGATTGGTGAGCATGACTTTCACACGAGGATAGCATGCGTTTCTATAAGCATTGACCGTTTAAACCCTGATTAGGCGAGCTAACTTAAATCGCAGCCTTTGCGAGTTGGTAATTGCATTGTCTCATCGCGATTTCGATTTGAAATCGATAAATCGTTCAGCCCTACTTGGAAGACACATCGGTTTGGTCCGTTGTACTTTGTGATCAGTGCCTAACCAAACGATATCGCCAGGTATTTGGTTTTGTGGCTGACCACTCCACAGCCGTTAACCCTTTGACTCCCCGTTCCCTCTCTCTACAGTTATCTTCTATTCACCAGCAGTAACCTCATCGGGGGAAGCTGCAACAGCCGCGAGCTACGGATGTTTACGGATCTGGTTCGGCGTTGCCTGGCAACGGTCCCGTCCAGGCTGGAGGTGCCTTTCAGCTCGGCTCAGTACTGGAGCTGCTTCCGCTTTCACAACAAGGTGAAACCAATGGGCCCTCTGTCGCTGCCTGGAGCACCTCCCAAGCATTTTCTGTACACCTTGCAGTCAGCAGGACGTTTGACCGTCGACAGCCATTTAGACTTTTTAACATCGTCACTTACCTGGAATTCCGCGTTGCTGGTGCAACTCCGAAGGCGTTTGTTTGTGTTGGTGAACTTTGACTCCTTCTTTGCCAGGTGGTGTGTCACTACCTGAGCTGCCTCCCTCCGTCTCAGCACAGCCTGGTCCTGGAGCGGCTGAGATACTCCATGCCCAGCAACATCGAGCTAGCCCTGAGGTACACCCCCACGTCACACTACACGCCAAAACATTCATGCTGCTTTTTGTGTCAGGTCCACTTCCTTGTCCCAGGGAAGGCAAAAAAAGTATGACTCACCGCTCTACTAATGAAACGACGTTGTGTTCTTGTCGAGCAATGGCTTGCATCCAGACTCCTGTAGATGGCTACGCGATAAAGAATGAATTTCACATTTGCACTCGTTGATAGGTCATTTAAGGTAGTATTTTACAGAAGCCAACAGTTTGCCTCGTAAGTGTCTTGGGCTTCCTGTTTGTTATTTCCAAACGAAGGTAAAGCCTCTCTTGAGTTGTTTGTTTGTCATTTTGACTGTTGCTGTTTGTTGCGTGTGATGGTGCTGCTAGCTTACTGTTCTGACCGGGTTGGTGGGTCCTTGTTTGATGGAGACGACGTTGTACTACTATCCAGACGACTAGTCTCGATTTGTTGTCGTGCAGGTTGATGCAGCAGGAGTGGCAGGACGGAAACATTGAGCATCTGAAATTCCAGTCCAGATTATTGAGCAGTAGCGTTCCAAACTGTCTGTCCAGCTGGAAAATGTGAGTTCCCCACACTCTTTCCTTTAACCGAATGTTCTCACCAGGAATACCTTTTGTTCTTTTTTTTTGGTCAATTTCCTCGCGTGTATGCGCGGGTTATTGTTAAGCTATTCACTCGACCCTCGGCGAAACGCACAGCCCGTGGCCGGCTCCTGTGCCGAGGCCGATTTGCCCGGAGGCGCGCACGCTGACCTCCTCATGTGCTGTGCTTCTTGACAGAGCCATCGCGGTGGAAAAGGAGGTGAAGGAGCAACCAGAGGTGAGTCGTCGGTAGGCAGGGTCTGGCAATAAGTAGTGATGGGGGTGGGGGAGGGATGCATGTAGGCATCTTGGTTTCCCCCGATGTAACCGGAGCAGGGCACTTTTGTTTCCACGTGCAGGACGCCTACACCTAGCTTCATTCTGTGTCGTCGCTTTTGTCGCGTCTGTGTGCTCACTTTGTTTTACATACGCGCATTTGTCCAGTTCTTTGACAACAATATCATCTTGCTGAATCTATTTTTCCCTCTACAGGCTATTTGTTTCACTATTCACTAAAAACAAATGTAATGTATGAAAGTTAAGCTTCATACCGGTGGTGACTAAGTGGAATGCCTCGACCTTTTGTTTCTCATGGGTGTTGTAGATGAACGTACCTTAAACTTGACCTCTGACATTCATTCCGTGCTCTTACCCGGTTTGTCTTTGTCCTCCGCCAAACTGACATGCTGCTCCCGCGTTCGGTGTTTCTTTTCTTTTTCTTTTTTGTTTCTTTCCTTGTTCGTTTTGTAGGTGCGACTCCTCTCTCAGCAGGCCCTGCAAAAGCTACCACTGTGCGCCACCCTATGGAAAGATGTAATTAACTCCCCCCACAGTCTTCTCACAATACACATATGTAAATACACACACCCACACGCACACACACCTCACCAACTCTGCACGCATGCTCACCTGGTTCCCTTCCCACCTTGCCCCCCCCCCTCTTCATTTCCAGCGTCTGCTGTTTGAAGCGGCGGAGGGAGGTAAAACTGATAAACTGAGGAAACTCATAGACAAGTGTCAAGAGGTGGGCGTGAGTCTAAGTGAGCCCTTAGCTTTAGGCTCATGCAGAATGGAGGGCGAGGATCACTGACACCCACTGCACCCTTGGTGTGCCCCACCCCACCCCCACCCCCTCTTCCTCTCTTGAGAGAAACGAAAAAAAAAACAAAGCAATAGAGATTTTATTATCTAGCTGCAATCAGACCAGACTATCACAAAGGGCCACTGCCTTGGTTAGCCAGAGAGCGGCTGACTGGGTAAGTTGCTGCTCCACAGCGCTGCTCTCGCTGGCAAGTGGGGGGGACGCCAGAAAGCTAGGACGCTCATCACGGAATGAACTCCTTCGAATGTCCAAATCTCTGGGCCACTTATATCACCTTGCATCATGTACGTAAGTATAGATCCTGCTAAGTGGAAATTCTTGCTTTTCCCTATTTTTCATTTGTATGTTCCCCTTTTTTTGTGCTGTCCCTTTTTTAATTTGGCTTTTATTTTCCCCTCTTCCCCGGGGGGTTGAGGCTTTGAAGGACTATGACATCCCATCCATTGTGATGTTTGACGTCTGAGTGTTTTAAAGGATGTTTTCCCCCTACAGTAACGCTACAAGTATTGTATGGTATTGTTCCCGTGTCTTCCAAGGGAAGAAATTGACTCATTTATTTCACCATTTTGTTTTAAGTGATCCAAAAAACTTAAGTAAACTACAGGCCACGTGTAAATGGCTGCCTAAAGTATTCTATTTGGCCCTTCCTTGTCCCATGTATTTTTGAGACTGCCACAAAGACTGCTGAAGTTTGTGAATATCCTCTGCCAGGCGACCAATGGGGAAGGCCCTTTAAACGCATCACTGGTCAAGGATAGTACCGCTACCGAGTAGTTAATTGTTCTAATGTGGAATTTTATTTTATTTTGTAAAAATAAGTATTCTCAAGGAGCCAAGAATGAAATTTCTTCAACTGTTCTTTTGTATGTTGAATTTCTAATGTGTTCATATTAAATTATTTTTAAAAGAAAGGTTATTTTTGTGTGGCTTTTTTGTGTGTGTAAATATTATTAATGTAGGGACTACCATTTGTTATCAAGATAAAGACCTTCATATAATTCACATGAGAAATCACAGATAAGTAGTTAGTGACAGTAAAATCTACATTTCTCTTTAGTTCAGTACTTAAATATGCTAAATGGATTTATTATTATAATTGTTATTATTATTATTATAAGTATATATATATATATATGTATTAACTGGTCTAAAGGGAGTGAGCAACTTTCATATCTTCCTTTAATGGGATAGGGACCAAGGCAGTAGACATGAGCTGTGTGCTAAACAGGAATTCAAACAATTCTCTAGAAAGAAAAGTAAGTCAAACGACCATGGTCAATCAAAAATCATCAGTATTTACTTTGCTCAAACTCTGCAGCTAGTGGAAATCCAATGGTGGGTGTTTCCTCCATTCCTCCC